>JARYGA010046081.1:0-69359 GCA_030545235.1 Helianthus tuberosus | reverse complement strand
CTTGTGGGTGTGTCCCCTTTAGAAGATCTTTTTACAACATCATTGCTAAGCAATTTTATTGTCTTATCATATATGTTGAGGGTGATGCTATGTTTCAAGCATTGCAGAAAGTATTATTCGAGGACTAGGTCAGAACTTCCATTCAGCAGAAGTCCAGGAATAATACCCCAGATATCACTGAGTATAAAGACCTAGTATATCAGAAAAAGGAATCTTTCAAACAAGATTTCGGGGGTTACCCATATATCCGAGAGTTGTTTCCCCATGATATAAGCAAGTTTGAAATTTAGGTTTATATCTCGTCACAATCTACTAAATGTGTAAAAACCTACTGGCACATCATCAGTGAGACCGTTTATCACTTTTTATCTTACCAATTCTTTAGCATGCTGTGATTATCCACTGATGTACTATCATTTCCTCTTTTTCTCAACAAAACTCATTTTTGATTTTATCATATTTTTGTCTTTTTCAAATTTTCAAATGTTTTTTGATTTTCTGAAAAAATTTTACTCCCCCTAAAATGCAAACACATTTTAGGAAATTTGAAAACAAACTGTACAAACAACGTGACAACTAATATCGAATCACCTCAATTCGCCATTCACTTGGCATAAACAATCAGAACTTCCCCTCACAACAAACCATTTTCTCATTAAGATTTCAAAACACTTAAGTTTATTTTAATCAAAATGATTTTTCCGGAAAATAAGTTTGTTTTTACCACTTGTAAGGGCATGGTTCATCATATTGTCTTTCAACCAGTTGTAGAAAATCAAGTACAAATTAATGTCCCTGATTTACCACTTGTAAGATCAATCCAACTAAGAAAGATAGATGCCGATTCCTGCTCCACGCTTACAAACCTGGGAGCTCCGGCAAGTCCACAGACTTACTGTTCATAATATGAACCATCCCAGTCACAAACCAGGGATGGTTCAACCTTATCTTTCTTCGTCTTCTTCTCATAGAACTCTTTAACCCCTTTGACTTTTCGATCAATCATTTTACCAAAAATGTGTTTCACAGTGGGGTTAAAGGCCTTTTCAACATCGAAAACCTTTTTGTCATCATAAAATTGGTTTGAAATCTCAATTTTACCAATTTTCTTTTTATAATTTTCAGTTCGAAGTGATGGAAAATTCTCATCATCCACAGTCAGAACTGATTTTTCTCCTTTTACCTCAACCTGTGGCTCATCTGATTTTGTGGAATCAGATTCATCGCCAGAAGATAGTTCCTCTGATTTTGACCTATCAGAATCATCGCTAGAACTACTTCCAGACTTCTTAACCACCCATTTTTGGTTATCAGATTTAGCTCTTTTCTTGTAAAATTTGTTTGAACATTCACCAATTTCAAAAATAGAATTTTTAAACAATTTTGTTCTATCAATTGGTGGTTCAAACTCAACCACTTTCTCTTTGAGTTTACGAGATACTCCCTGTTTTGGTGGTATTGCCTTAGAACAATCTCTGGCAATATGTCCAACAGTGTTGCATTGGAAACAGGTTCCCGTATCTTTCATCTGATCAGCAAATTTCATCTCTTCTTGCTTTTTCGCAAGGAATTCTTTGTTCGATTGTCTCCAGAATTCTTTCTTTTCTTCTTCTTCTGCTGATGTACCTGAAACAAATGTCATCTTTGCTTTAAAATCACGAACATATTTTTCATTTTTCTGTTTTTCTGTTGGAATAAATCCAAGACCTTTCTTTTTGAAATTACGGTTAGGGTTTGGTTTCTTATGAAAACCAGAACCAGAACTGTAACTTTTTTTCTTGTCTAATCTTTGTTGTACTCTTGATGTGTAAGGTTTAGGTTTACCATTAATATTTAAATCTTTTATTTCAGAAATATTAATTTCTGTTAGTTTGAAAACCTTTTTGATCAATTCAGTTTTGACACCTCTTATTGGAAATTCCTCATCAGAATATAATTTGTCGGAATCATTCAAAGTATATGCAACTTTAAACGTTTCGTCATTCAAATTAGATTTTGATAACAGGAATTATTTATTGTAAACCCTTTTAACTGAAGACTTTTGACTGTTGACTGTCGAACTCGAACTTTCAGAACCAGACTTTGACTCTGACTCTGACTTTGACTCTGACTTTGACTCCAACTTTGACTCATCAGTTTCATCTTTATCCAACACCTGATCGACGACTTTCTTTATTAACTCGGACTCATGATCTGTGTCAGATGATGTAAACACGACATCAATAATTTCTGGCAAATTGACTGACGACTCCGACTCCCATTGTAAATTTGTTGCTTTTTCGACTCTTTCCTGATTTGGATTCCTGGGCAAATATCCATTTTCTAGCGGGGGTGGACATTTGTTATAACCGACATCTTGTTTCTTACCAGAATCCTTCTTGTCAGTCTTTTTCTTTGTGTCATTCTTCTTCTTGTTCTTCTTTTCTGGAGTCTTTTCTTCAGTCACTCTTTCAGCATTCTTTTCTTCAGTCACTTCATCCTCTTCAAATGCCTTCATGCCTTCCACAGTTGGATAAATCCTGTCAATGACATAAGAAGTACATGAGTAACTTTTCAACAAACGATTAACTCTTTCAGTTTCAATTCTTTGTAACTCTAGCTTCTGTTCAAGAACTGCACACTTCTCAATGTAGTTATTCACCACTTTTTGCTTCGTCATAAAAGCACCCTGAAGTGTTTTCATCGCTGTTGCTTGTTCTTCACTAGTTAGATTGTATTGGTTCATTGCTTTGTTCAGTACATCATAAGATTCTTTCAAACTATTCAAGTAATAGATCAATGTACTGTTCTGCTTTTTTATGGCTTCACAATTTTCACATTTCACCGGAATCTTTTTAGCATCGACTTCTTCATCAACCTTGAATTTTGCAACTTCTACCTTTACTTTCCTTTTGATTACTGGAATTTCTTCGTCATCACTGCTCACTGGAGTCTTGATCTTTTTCTTCTTCTTTTTAACCTTTTCATCTTCACTGTCACTTTCAGCAATTAGTTTCATATCATCTTCAAATTTTCTCGCCCAATACTCATGATCATCATCACTATCTTCTTCAACTTTGGCAACAAAAGCTGTGTAAGCTGTATCTTGATCAGGAACATAATCATCCCATGTGAAATTTGCCCAACTAAATCCTTCAGGTAACTTTTCGTCGTCTTGATCTATTATCAAAGCACTACCATTAACTCTCTTTAAAGAATCTTGATTCACCGCACACGCTCTCTTTCCAGAATCTTCAATCACATTTCTTCCATGCGTAGTTTGTGATTGATGTTGATGTTGTTGAGATGGTTGTTGAGCAACTTGATGGTAGTTGGCTTTTCGATAATAATCATTGTTGTTGTTAAAAGGATTCTGAGCTCCACTTGCTTCGCGGTTTTTGCACTCCCTCTTGAAGTGTCCTTTTTCCCTGCAACGAAAACAAGTGACTTTAGATTTGTCAAAACCTAAAGTAGAAGCACCAGCCTCACGAAGATCATCTCTTCCAGTGATTTGCTTGAATTTTTCAGCTCTCATCAACACGCTGGCCAAACACCATTTTATATCCATCAGTTCCATCTCTTCAGCATCTATCTGGTCGTAATCTTCCTTTGTCAGCATTGGATTCCCGATTCGACCTGCAACAAAACTACCATAAGATTCAAGAACAGTTCCCAATAAAGACATGTGACTCTTAGCAATTTCTGCTGAATAATCTTCATCATTTTCCAAATTCAGTACAATGTTGCACTGAAGTTTCTTGCCATTTCTTGTTGTTGAAACATTCGGATCAAATGATGAAAATGAAGTAAAACTTGTTTTGCTGTTTGATCCTGATGAAGAACTTCTAGGAGAATTTTTTGCATTGTAAGCAGTTTCTATTTTCGGAGATAGATTTGAAGACTTTTCATTCACTCCTGCTTTATAATACAACCCAATATCCTGTTCACCATCAAAGTCTTTCATTCGAATAATCTTTCGTTGCTCCATCTCTTGAGCTTCCAACTTCTCAATGAACTTGCTGAGTGTCAAACTGCTAAAACCTTTCTTGTTTCTAAGCATCATAAGATATGTTCCCCAAGTCTCATGTGGCAAAGCATCAGCAAGTTTTTCTATCAACTCTTCATTGTTTTTCTCAATACTCAATCTCTTCATGTTAGCAAGCAAATTACAGTATCTTTCGATAATCTCTCTTGTACTTTCATTCTTTAATCCACGAAACAGATCAAATTCTTTCTTTAGAAGCGATTTCTTGCTTTTGACCATTTCTTCACTACCACGAAACTTTGACCTTAAAGTTTTCCAAATCGAATATGAAGTTCCATCGTGTTGCAAAAGCACCATAATATCCTCTTTTACTGCTTGTTGAAAAAGACTTAGCATCATTTTCTCATCTTTGTACTTCTTTCTAGCATCAGTACTTAGATCTTTTATCGGAACAGGCTCTTCAGCATCATTCATCGGTCGAACATATTTTGTCTCAACACATTCCCAAGCATCTAGGTAATTAGCTTGTACCCAATTCTCAAAACGACCTTCCCAACCTTTAAATTCTTCTATGTTCATGAGTTTGGGTGGTTTTTGCATTGTTCCTGTTTCATTTTCGAGCATTGTGTTCTGTGCAATAGTGATCTGGGTAACCGGAGTAGCGAATGCGTTGTAAAAATCTTCGTCCATGTTTCGAATTTTCAAATGAGTTGTATCACCTTGTAAAAATACATGAAACAAACAATCAAAACACAATCAGTTTAAAGATTTATCAAATAATAGAAACAAACTGGTACTCAAACTGATGAATATTTATGTGCAGACTGACAGTTGATACATTGTACGGACTTCTAAGACCCGGATGAAAATCAAACGACCTTTTCCAATGACTTTGTGCAAATGAGATTGATGTGACTTGACCAAGAAATTTGTCTTATACTTCACATGCACACTTAATTGAAATTTCGTGAATTCATCAAGTGACCAAAAAACTTTTTACATCACACTCATATCCGACAATATTTATCACCCCTCAATTTCTATTGGACCTCAAATTATAGTTGATGAACTTGGTCCGAATACTTAGTTTATACCATAAATGTCCAATGAGCTTCAATTAATAGCCGACAATCTCTATTATCCAACTACTGACAATTTCAAATTCAATGTATTTTCAATGTTAGAATCACATGCAAACATTTACTAGGACTGAGACTTTATCAAATCTCATGCACCAATATCACATGAGCCTGACACACAACCACATGAAATCTCATGAAGATGCTTGACTCATAAACCACTATCACATGCCATGTCTTGAATGAAACCAAGTGACACTATATCCAAATGTTAACTGATTATAATTGGGTCGATAAATCCTCTAATTCGACAAAAAACATGAATGCTTTAATGCAAAACTGACACAAACACATGTGATATCTATTCCCAACACACTGATTACTTCGATAAATGTTACATATGGCCGACACCCTCGATAAAAGTATTGCACAACACGATGTTCTTTTCACATGAGTCCTCTCCAATTTTCACGATTTTTTTTTAAAAACAAATGTGGCCGACAAACTTTACTTTTCTCATGCAAACTGACCAACTTTCAAGCGACAGATCAATTTGCATCAATTTTAAGCCGATTTTAGTTCTGAAACTTTCCAGGATTTGTTAATTCATGATTACGCATAATATGTGTGAATTTGAGCCGATTTTATCCGTGAAAATTTTTTATTTTTGAGAAAGAATGGTGTAGAAACAGAAAACGTGATGAAAACTAGCTGTTTTTTTGCAAAATCTCTTCCTCCTGAGCTCTGATACCACTTGTAGGATCGTTTTGTGACCCAAACGAGTCGTTCAGAAGAGATTTTATCAGTTTCAGAGGCGGAAACTAAGAAACTGAAGTCGAAACAGCTTGCGTATCACTTTAACTACTGATTATATTGATATACTAGCGTTTACAATCAGTCTTCACACCGGCAGCACCTTGGTGTGGAATTTCAGAACTGTTACAAATGAATTCACATCTAGCCTATTTATAGTGTACAGACTTTCGCTTGAAGATGGACAAGTCTGCTTCAAGCGAAACCCACTAAAATACTTTCAAGCGAAACCCTCATCATTTTGTCTTCAAGCGAAACCTTCAATTCTTGTTTCATGTGAAAGTCAATTATGTCCGTATGTGCTTCTAATTTATGTGATGATGTAATATGTGATGTCATCAATGAGTAAGATGACATCATGTCTTGATCAAAACCGCAACGAAATTGAGACTCGACATAAGACGAAGACGACAGATGAATGCACCAACAAAAATCCATCTGATATGTTGACTAAGGTTGTCACCTTAGAGAAGTTGAAGCTTTGCATAGCTTCAACTGGCCTTCAGGATAATTGAAGAGAAGGCCAGGTAACTAGGAATGTGCTAAGATCAACAGTTTTTACAGAAACACTGATGCACAGTTGAAGCACAAGTGAAGATTATTCCGTAGCTTCAAGTGGGAGATTGCGATGAGAATCCTTGATGCTGAGGGTAGGATCCTTGAACTGAAAGCGTCCCTATGTATCCTTTCGAACTAGAGAAGGATCCTTGATGCTGGAAGGAGGATCCATGAGGCTGAAGAGAGGATCCTGAAGGCTGGAAGTAGGATCCTTAAGCCTGTGTCATAGCCAATGATCCATACTGCATACTTGATGATCCTCCATGGTACTGGACACCTGATGCCACAGAATGCTGACCAGTTGTTGGTGGAGTAGTGAAATCCAATGATCTGGGCACCAATGCAGAGTGATCCTCTGCTGAGTTCTCCAATTTCTTGATTTCATTAATCTCACGAATGATCCTGCCATTAGTTTCATCCTGTTGTTCCATGTAATTATTCATCTGCAAAATCAAAGAATAAAGATCATTGTTAGTAGGAGCAGAAGAAACAACAGTAGTTGCTTTTGTGAAACGGGGGTTGTCTTCTTCACTGCATTCTCAGCATTCTTCTGGGATCTAGAAGAAACAGGAGGCAAAGGTGGAATGCCCTGTGATGAGGTGATCGTCGGCATGGAGCTTGAAGTGTTTCTCCCTTGAGAAGCCATGTGGTTGAAGGTAGTAAACAGAAATGAATGAAATGAACAGATTTTTCAGAGATGAAGCACCAATCGCCCCACGGTGGGCGCCAAACTGTTTTGGTCAAAAATCACACAAGGATAATGTAACCAAATCTAATTTTTGTGATGTTGGATGCTTGGTTATATGAACAAATATAAGAACAATGATTGAATGAAAATGACAATGAACACAAGGGTTTATACGAGGAAAAAGCCCTTGATCAATGAATGATCTCCGGCATAAAAAATCATGGATAGTGAAAACTATCACTATCAACTATATTAAACAATAAAGGTTACAACTTTGGATGATAACAAGCTTGGTACAACGATTTCTAGTGTGTTTGTGTGTGTATTCACCAATGAGTTTCAGATAGAGTTCGAATGTGTGTAATTGTGTTCCTAAAAATAGCTTGTTATCCCCTTTTAGAATTAAAAATATCTAGATAACTAACTATCCGAAAATTGTGCTTGCCATCCACGATCACCACAACGGTCATCACCTCATGCACGTGCCATAATAAGGAGCATATTCCCCTGGAATCTCGATTAGAACAAGTCTCCTTCGAAATACACCTGCAAAACAAGCTGAAAGGTGATGGAAACAATTGTTAGTTTTAGAATACCAAAGAAGATCCTGGATCCTTAGTCTTCCTGCACCATTTCCTGAGGATCCTTGATCCAGGCTGAACTGAGGATCCGTGATCCATAATCATTAAAATTCTATCCCTAACACATACCTTACTAGTCTTTGATCTTGAAATCTCGACCGTATCTTGACCGTATGTATAAGCACCGTATGTGTGTGCATGTGGGTGTATTTTGATTTTTTTTTTATGTTTTTGGATCGTATCAACCCCCTGTTAATCAGGGGGTTATATTGTAGAGAACTTAATACGCATCGTATAGGGCTATACGATGCGTATTATATTCCTGAAATTACCAAAATACCCCTGTTTTTTTAAATTCAGGGTCTAATACGCATCGTATAGTGCTATACGATGCGTATTTAATATGAAATACGATACAACATAGGCCTATACGATCGAATATGACATAATTTGAAAAAAAATTTTATCGTGTTTCCCTCAGTTCGACGTGTATACGTGTCGTTTTTTGACGAACTTTCGCATATTTTGTCGTTTTGTGATGTATACCTTCAACATGCGTCGTTTCGGTGACGTTCGGTTGCGTGCGATTATCGTATTATATGATTATGTACAGTTTTGTTTGAAATCCACTTGTACTGGATAGTGTCGTGTTATATGTATACGCTCGTGGAAATATCATTAGTTGCGTATTTTGAGGTTTTTCTTTTGCGTATTTTAGAGTATTTTGACATATTCGAGCGTATTCTGACGTATTTTAGCTTATTTTAACCTGTTTTTTAGGTTATTTCAACGTATTTCGGTGTATTTTAACGTATCTCGGCGTATTTAGCGTATTTTAACGTAATTTGACGTATTTTAGCGTATTGCAATGTATTTTAACATATTTTCATGTATTTTAGCGTATTTTTAGCTATTTTGTGTATTTTAGAGTATTTTAGCGTATTTTCGCATATTTTAGCTACTTTAGAGTATTTTAGCGTACTTTAGAGTATTTTAAGGTATTTTTGCGTATTTTAAAGTATTTTAGCGTATTTTAACGTATTTTAACGTATTTTGACGTATTTTAGAGTATTTTAGCGTATTTTAGCGTATTTCAGCGTATTTTAGCGTATTTTAACGTATCTGATCGTAACTTGACGTATTTTAGCGTATTGGAATGTATTTTAGCATATTTTCATGTATTTTAGCGTATTTAAAGGTATTTTGCGTATTTTAGAGTATTTTAGCACATTTTAACATATTTTTGCGTATTTCATAGTATTTTAGCATACTTTAACATATTTCGGCGTATTTTAGCGAATTTTAACAAATTTGATCGTAATTTGACGTATTTTAGCATATTTTCATGTCTTTTAGCATATTTGTCGCCCTAATCTTTTGGCGAGCGTTGTGTATGTATTTGGGAACACATTTGTTTTCAGGGTTCTATTCGGTTACGGCCTTCGAGATTGTATGGGGTTGTATATCTTGATCTCTCAGCTCTTACACCAGCCTAAACTCATTAGGAGTAAGTCTCCCGGCATACGCGTAACCCTCCAGATGTTCAGCAGGGCCGTGGTTGTAGGTCTCATTAAAAAAAATTTCAGATAATCTATCCGCCAAGCTCGACGACTTTGGTCGAGATGACCTATCACCATAAAAGGGCACGCGCATTTTTTGCTGCCGGTTTTCCTAACTGTGGCCTTACTCTCATGCTCGCTACTACGACAACATTGGAGCCATACCCGGTGATCCGTGGACTGTCTGGTAACAATAACGTATCCGTTGGCTAAACCCCTTCATTTTACCCAACCTTCCAAATCATCGCGGGATAAAAAATCCTTAAAATATAACAAATAATTTAAAAAAATATAATAGTTTTTAATGTATTTTTTATTATGTTTAAAAAATATAACAATTTTAATTAATTTTATAAAAATATAACATTTTTTAATTATTTTTTATCCTATCTACAAAATATAACAATTTTGAATGTATTTTTTGCTTACAATTTTTATAATAATTTAACGTACGAATTATTATTGTTTTTGATTGCGAGGAACGTGCGAATTGTGCTTCGGTTTTGAAATGAACGAGGTAACAACTATTAAAACACATAGAAATTGAGATAAAGTAAAAGAGAGGCTTGATAAAACATTGGATTGTTTCGGATTTAGAAACTTTGACTATTCCAAAGTGAATCGAAAGTCCTTTCAAATTAGGGAAACGTGCTTTGGCCTATAGGTAATATACTCTCGTCGAGAAGCGATTAATGGTACTATACCCTTCCAGTTACTACACGTTCCTAATCGATTGAAAAATCAAAACTTTGGCGGGATTGAAAATCGAGGAACGGGACTAGTCGACAAGATGCGGGTTTCACCCCTAACTTGACGATTACGTACCATAAGTGTGGTTAGTACTCGTCAGGTCAAGAAAGTTAATTCCGACACTTTGACGAGGGTCCACTAGAGTTTGAATTGGAAACTTACCATCAACATGTGGATTTCACTCCTAACTTGATGGCGTAATTTCATGCGAAATTGAATAAGTGGATTGAGAGTCATTCACCAAATTATGGGTTTCACGCCTACTTTGGTGAAATCATCTCATTTGTATAATACGAGTGTCTTCAACTCTTCAACGAATATTTTAAAAAAATATAACACTTTTTAATGTATTTTTAAAATATTTTAAAAATATAACAAGTTTAATTAATTTTATAAAAATATTAAATATAACATTTATTAATTAATTTTTATCCTATTTGAAAAATATAACAATTATAATGTATTTTGTATTAACAATTTTATAATAATTTTTAACAGAAAAAATATAACATTTAACAAAAATATATATCATTCGTACCTGAGAAGTTTTGTACGAAACTTCAGGGTAAGTGGGTTGCTCGTCACCCAATGACTCTTGCGCGTAAGAAGGCTGACCAACGTCTTCTTGTACTCCCGAGGCACCACTAACGAAAACGTTATTGCCATATTCTTCCTGTCCGTACGAGGCACCGTAACCGGCTTCATTATACGGAGACCCATAACCATAATCATAGCTTCACACATTCAGATCTGTTAACAACGGTTGGCGGGGCATAGCAGACTAAAAATGACCAACGGGTAAAAGGTAATGGTAAGTTTAACGCCAAATAGAAAAAAGTAAATATATATACATACCTCGTTGAGGTCTGGCAACAACGATTCATTATGATGGGGACGATTGCCAGACACGACCTCGTCCACGAGATCATCATTTCCTCTCCGATCGTAAGATTCAGGGACATTAGACCCCGCCTAATACAAACGGTGTGCTAAGTATTTCATAAATAAAAAAAACAGAACAAGTTAAAAAATGATATACCACACTACTATCCGGAATAAACGTGCTCGTGTTTGCGTCAGACGGCTCGCCAAAAATATGGTTGAACCAAGACATGTTTGTTAGCGAATGTGAATATATAACGAAGACGATATATATCATCGTCTTCTTCATCCTTTAAATAGGGGAGGCAGAATTCGAATTCAGAATTCAATACTGGTCGTATAGCCCTATACGCATCGTATAGGGCTTAGGCCAATCACTTTACTTCACTCAACTATGACAGAAAGCTGCTCGTACTTCCTTAAAAAAAGTAATACGCATCGTATAGACCTATACGATGCGTATTAGGGTTGCCCGAGGAGACATTGTCAGCCTTTGACTCACCTAAAAGTTTGAACCAACTTAATACGCATCGTATAGGCCTATACGATGCGTATTGAGGATGTCGATTTAAAAATCCAAGGTGTGCCAATAATATGACCCTACAACAATCATATCTAATAGATTTGTACAACTTTTCATCTAAAAGTCTATACAAAGACTTACACCTAACATAAAATGATATGATTGGGCAAAACATGGGTTAGCATTGTCGACGACATTGGTTGAGAAAGCAATTATGGACAGATGAAGCTTAGAGTTTTTACAGCATGAGAACCTCATCTTTCACATTTCGTCGTTTTCATGACAAATATCCCGTTAGGGACTGCTTGGCTAGTTAACGAGAAAGTGCATAAAATAATTCCACTTATCGATCAGTAAAATAGGTTTAGTTAGTTATTTGCATAACCTTTTCACCCCTAAATCGTGATAATCTCCATCATGAAGTTGGTGGCCACCATGCGAGTTGAGATTCAGTACTACTGAATCTCAACTAGGGGTGCAAACGAGCTGAGCCGAGCTGAGCCCGAGCTCGACCAGGCTTGAGCTCTGTGATCCAGATTTCACAAATCCTGTCTTTCTCTTTTCTCTATCATTCAATATTATATATAAGATTGTATTGTATCTGTAATTTTTTGTGCCCAAGATTAATACAAAACCTCCTAGTTACCGAGAGTGGACGTAGGTCAGAACCAGACCGAACCACTATAAATCCTTGTGTTCTTGATTGTGAGCAGTGTGTGCGTGTGAGTTCTGTGTTGATTGTGTTCGTGTGATCCGTTCGATCCCCAACAGGTGTAAAACTAGCATTTCCTCTTTCATAGCTAGAATCCAGTTCGGACTTTTTGCAATTGTTTTAAATCCTTTAATGTTATGTGCAACAAATAGAACTGAGCAAAGATGATGATTTTCCAAATAAGCCAAGGAGGCCTGATGTCGTTGTAACGATATAGAGAAGATGAATTGGGCAATTGTAACACCCTAGAAAATCTCATATTGGTCGTGTCCAAGAGAGTTCTTGGTTCATGGATCTGAGGATAGCTCCATAGTTAAGCGTGGTTAGTGGGAGTAGTACTAGGATGGGGGACCTCGTGGGAAGTCTCCCCCTAGGTAACCAAAAAAAAATTTGTCAGTTCCTGGATGGGTAACTCATTGGCGGCAAAGAGGACAATATTGGTGGTATCAGAGGCTAGATGTTGCAAATGGTACTCTCGTATCGTTCAGGATGGTAGGGCAAATCTCATAGAGGAGGATGAGTCCCTATGTGGGGGGTGATTGTAACGATACATAAAAGATTAACATGGACCATTGTAATACCGTAGGCAAATCCCACTTAGTTCGTGGCCTAGAGGGACTCTTGAATAATAAGGATTGTCCTGCCTCTTAAATTACCAACGCATTTTGAGCTTAATGTTAGTGGATGAGAGAATAACTCTACAGTTAAGCATGCTCTAGTGGGAGTAAATCTATAAAGGGTAACCTTCTAGGAAGTCTCCACCTATGCAACCAAAAACAAATCCATCAGTTCCTGGATGGGCAAACAATCAGGTGAAAACGGACATACCGGTGGTACGAGAGGCCAGATGTTACAGTCGTTGTTAAAAATTCCAGCAGTTGCCCAGGTTAATAGTGGATGTATTGACCCGTATAAGGAAGGAATATTAGGCTCGACCGGCGTATCATTTTGTTGGGTCGAGTTTGTAGATTGCGAAGAAGAACGAGAGACAATA
Source organism: Helianthus tuberosus (assembly GCA_030545235.1). Classification (NCBI taxonomy): domain Eukaryota; kingdom Viridiplantae; phylum Streptophyta; class Magnoliopsida; order Asterales; family Asteraceae; genus Helianthus; species Helianthus tuberosus. The sequence continues at coordinate 56,256 of JARYGA010046081.1, read as the reverse complement.
GTAGGCTTCGAATGGGGTTCGGACCGCTAGGTAGCTGGCAGTGCATGCGAAACGTAAGGCCCCGAATGAGAGTTGGGCGGAATTAAAGGCTCGGTGGGCTGATTGGATGTTAATTCATCGGATGAGGCACATGGAATAGGAGTTGTTTTTGACTTCGGAATTAATGATGGGATTTCTTTTCCTTGCAAAGGTGTTGAAACATTATTTGAATCATCAAGAATACTTGTAAAGAACCAATAAAGAAAAATCATTTAAAGACATTAAACCTGTAAGTGGGAAAAGATTGTTCATCAAACTTAGCATGTACTAAGAACTATAACCAATGAAAATGCATGGCGTGTGACATGAAATAGATTAGTTGAACGATCCAAACAACGATATCCCGTGTACTAAGAACTATAACCAATGAAAATGCATGGAAGGCTTCTTGATGCAAGTTTATTAGTTACATAATCATGAAAATAAAGTTAAACTTGGCAACCAAAAGTTCTTAAATTACTATAATTTGGCACCAAAGAAAATAAAGCAACTAAAATGAAGATTTATTGCCCAAAAGTTGAACTCTGTTGATGATGTAAACCGCATAGCTAAAGGCGTCTACCCAATAAAATACGACAACAAGAGCACTGAAAAGCAAGCAAGTCCCACATCCTCTCAGCTCATCCATTTTGCTGTGGGATATATATACAAGGTAAATTATGGAAGGTACTATTTTCTTCACATAGTTTTCTAACATAGTGGTTAACAAATTTAGTACTACCATCACTTTGGGATACTTTCAATTTTTTTTTTGGAAAATCATGTTTGAACAAACTACATAAAAACCACTAAGACATAATATAAACCAGAGTTTTCTTTAACAGGTAGCACCAAGTAAACCACAAGTAATCATCATCAAACACCATATAATTCTAATAATGGTCAACAGAGATCACGGGCAGGATCTGACAAATCACGATGTATTAAATCTAATACAGGTAAAGAACGTTTATCATTTATTTCAAATGACAAATGATATTCTTTGTAAGGTTAGAAATTAATAATTTTATTATGGTAAAAGATCTGTTGAAAAATGATAATCAGAAAGCTACATACCACCTATCTATATATAGGCATACATAAGAAAAGGAAATAAGACAAAATGGTCAAAACAAGCTAGGGAGAAGGCATGGGCAATGGACATGGGAAAATGGGTCAAAGAGAGGATTTATAGGGATTGGGAGACAGGATGTAAATTATCACATTTCCATCTATTAAAATATGTAAGGTTCTTTACTCCCCCTCAAGTTGGAGCGTGGGGATCAATAATGCCCAACTTGCCAAGTAAAGTGCGGAAGCGGTTGGTACCCAACGGTTTAGTGAGGAGATCGGCAAGCTGCATTGTTGTATCTATTTTCATGGTTTGAATCTCTTTTAACTCGACACGTTTACGGACAAAATAACAATCCATTTCAACATGTTTGGTGCGTTCATGAAACACGGGGTTGTTTGCAATGTGTCTGGCTGCTTGATTCTCACAAAACAATTGTGTCGGTCCTTCTTGAGGGATATCAAGTTCCTTTAAAAGCCATCTCATCCATATAATCTCACTAACCACAGCCGCCATGGCCCGATATTCAGCTTTGGCTGAAGATCGAGAAACCACTGATTATTTCTTTGATTTCCAGGATTTAGGAGCGCCTCCCAAGAGGAGTAAGTACCCAGTTCGTGACCTCTGTGTGAAAGGACAACCAAGCCAATCCAAGGCACAGTAAATGATGAGGTTGGTGCCGCCCTGCTTTGGTAGAAGAATCCCTTGTCCAGGAGTGCCTTTGAGGTAGCGAAGGACTCGATTGGCAGCCTCTAAATGACTAACTCTTGGGTCACCAATGAATTGACTCAAAATATTGACAACATATGCAACGTCGGGTCTAGTAGCTTGAAGGTAAAGGAGTCTTCCAATTAATCGTCGGTATTGGTTTGCATCGACTTGAGATTCTTTATCACATTTATCCAATTTCAAATTTTGTTCCATTGGGAACTGACTCGGACGACAGCTAGTCATTCACGTATCCTCCAAGATGTCTAAGATGTACTTGTGTTGGCTAAGCACAAGGCCTTCTTTGGTACGAGCTACCTCGATACCCAAGAAGAACTTCAATACTCCTAGATCTTTGATGCTAAATTGTTTGTCTAGGAAGGTCTTGACGTTTTTCATTTCTTCCATATTATCCCCAACTAGTATGACATCGTCAACATAAATGAGTGCAGCTATAAATACTTCGTCTGTCTTCAATAGGAACAAGGAATGGCCACCCCCGTTTGTCGGAAACCGATTTCAAGTAAGGAAACTTTTGATACCAATTCATCGATGCTTGTTAAAGACCATAAAGCGACTTCTTGAGCCTGCAAACATGTTGGTCATTTTGTCTCATAAAGCCTTGTGGGATTTTCATGTATACGTCTTCATGAATATCTCCTTGTAAGAAGGCGTTGTTGACGTCAAATTGATGAACGTGCCACCCCTTTTTGACCGCTACGGCTAACAAGGTTCGGACCGTGACTAGTTTGGCTACTGGTGCAAAAGTTTCATGAAAGTCAATGCCTTCTGTTTGGGTGAAGCCTTTTGCCACGAGACGCGCTTTGTACCTTTCAATTTCTCCATTGGGTTTGTATTTTATCTTGTAAACCCACTTCGAGTCGATGGCGCGATTACCTACGGGAAGCTCTTCGAGGACCCATGTTCCATTTTCTTCGAGTGCTTGAACCTCTTTCTTCATGGCCTCGACCCATTTTGGATTCTTCACTGCTTGGCTAAAACATTTTGGCTCATGATTGGACGTTATGGCACCAAAAAAGCTTTATGATTGTTAGTAAACTTATCATAGGAAATGAAATGTACAAGAGGATGTACCGTTGAGGACTTTTGATTGGAGGTGGATTGCTCATGGTCAATGGATGGGGGAGACGGACTTCATAGTCATCGAGATGCTTGGGCCGTGACCTACTTCTTTTTTCTCTTTGTGGTTCAACGGTTTCGAAAGCTTCATGCAAGCCTTATAGATTGACACTTTGATCATGGGTCGTACTGTGACAACTGTGCTCTGTGATCGATGTACAATGCAAAACAATGATAATTATTAATAAAACAATGTGTTTTGGTGCTATTATGTGTGTATTTGTGTTTGGTGATTTACAATTCGATTCGATTCCGATTTCAAGCTTTAAATCACTTTCTAGAAAGTTATACGCAAACTGGTGCATAAACACAGTCAGTTTAATGCGACAAACACTCCAGAATAGTGAAATAGGCTTAACATACCTTAAATACCCTTCACATAACTTAGAAATAAGTTTTGGACGGTTTGGTGTGTTGAAAACAAATCTATTCGATCGCAGGGACTATTTGTCTCAAACTGCGAAACTATACCGATTCGTATGCTATCGAAGAGTCCGGAACTTGATCATAAGTTAAACATACCATAAATAACCTAAACATAGCTTAGAAATAAGCTTTGAATGGTTCGGTGTGCAAAAATATGCTTATTTGATCTTTCAGGGACTAAAAGTGTCAAAAACAACGTAAGTTTGCATTTTCGCGCATATCTTACGTTCTGACCACATCTGGACACTCAAAATTTTTGTACACACTAAAATATTTTATTTTAGTGACCGGCATGCAAAAATACCGTTCGTCGCTTAATTTGGATCGTTTTCGCGTCCGTTTGAGTTTCGTCGTAATTTACCGAACAACGCGACCGTACGACCAAACGAGCTGACATCCGAGAGTTTTCCAAGCATTTTTTGAGTCCTCTAAACTTTATTGACCTTGTAGAGCCTTGAAAATGGCTTAACGGGGGTCAAAGGGGGCTGAAATGGGCTTAAAAAACATGCAGGGACCTAAACTGCCAATTTTGAAACTTATGCTGATCTGGGGAGGCCAGGCGGGGCGCGTAAGGTTACCCCCATACCTTACGCGGGCCGTGTGAAGTGCCCAGTTCAAAAAAACTCAGTTTTAGCAATCTGTTGCAACTTCAGGGGCTGTTTCGCAAATTCTTGGTGTGGTAGCCAAGTTAACACCTCTCCAAGGCTTCTAAGCTGCTCATAACAAGTGTATGGCCATGATTTAATGTTTGGAAGCTACAAAAACATGTGTAATGATCCTATGAACTTGCTACAACTATAAATAGCCAAGCAAATTCATTCATTCATTGCTCATTTCTCTCTTCACTTCTCTACAATCTGAATTGAGAGCTCTCCCAAGTGTTTGGAGCTTTCTAATTTGATTATTCTTTGTAGAAATCTTAGCTAGGACCCTTTGTAAGTCTTTTTTCATGCTTATTCTTTATGTTTAAGCAGAAAGTCAAACGGTTTGGCCAACAGTTTGACTTTCGGTTTTGACCTTCAATTGGTCAAGTCAAAGTTCAATTGAACTTTGCAACGTGATTGTAATCACGATGGTTATAATCCTTAGTGATTATACCTACTGATTACCACGTTAACTAGGAGTAGTGACGAGTCAAAGTTTCGGACAAAATGCGTTTTAGCACGCATTTTGCAACGGAACTATTTTCGGGTATCAAAACCCATTATTTTGATACCAAATCAGTTTTATTAAGTAGGTTAAACATGTTTTGACATGTTTAACTCGTCACTATTAGTTTAGTGCTTGTTTAGGGTCGTAAGTTAAGCGGTCTAAACAACCGCTTAGACTTTCGAACTCGACCCGTTTGGTCGATCATTAAGATCCGACCAAGCTTGATTAGTGATCATAGTTGCATAGGGAATAACCACTGAGGTTATACCTTATGATCACATAGGATTGGTTAGTTATTTGTTAAGTAGCTTGTATGCCCATAGGAAATGACCAAAACGCCCTTTTGAAGCCTAAATCCGTATTTTACATATGTGAACAAGTTTTTGATATCTAAACTGATATGGTAACATAATTAGGCATAATTGGGCATATAAGACTTGACATAGCACATAGTTAACCATCCGAACATAGTTTAGCGCGAACGACGCGTTAAAGTAGCATAAGCAACCTTAATGGGTCGTAACGGGTCGAAAGCACTTAGGCTAAGTTCCGATTTAGAATGTAGGCTTTGTTAAACCATATCACATGAGTTCCCACACTCATTTGGTTTACAAGACCTCATTCTATCTGATCTTCCGAATTCGGTGTCGATTTATTTACTAGTGATCCGATTACTAGGTACTACTTGAATTTCCTTGGTTTGTCTGAGCTTCGCTAAGTTCTTTAGATCAAGGATACCCTATCATTCAATGTGAGTACATAGTTCCCCTATTTTACTGTTTTCAATTGTTTTGGGGTGATTCATATGTATTAAAACGATTTCGATATTTTAAACGATGTTTTCAAAAACGATTAAGATGGTTTATATTAAACTAATAACGATTTCGATAATGTGAACGAAACTTGTTGGTTGTAACTACATAACGAATGACATTCATTAGCATTGATCAAGCCGACCAGTATTAGGTTATGGTACCATAGGATCTGACAAATCCCGTTTTTAGACTACACCCATGGTTATGTGTGGGAGTTATGTAGGTAACGACCGAATCTGATGATTGTTAACTTACCCTTTGGTGGTTCGTTAATACGAGAAACGAGGTAGTCGAGTCATGAAGGTTTGAATGTTATTAGCGAGATGACCATAAGTAGTTTCACAATTAAAACGAAAACGATTTTGGGACGAATTAAACGATTTGGAACGACTTAGACGAGATAAAATGATTTGAACGAACGATTGGTTTGGGTTGTGATTAGGTAATGGGATGAGTGTAACATGATAAAAGCATGGTAGATACGCCGCTGGTACATCTTATATATAAGTGCTTTTATCATGTTACATTTCATGTCATTATTTAGTTCACTTGGGAAACGATTTGAAATGATGTCACACAACGAGGTTTTCGAAAGGATATAAACCATACGAGTTTTATTAACGGGTTTTAACGAGATGTTTTACGAATTGGTTTACTAAAACAAATGTTTTGGGGTTAAGAATCATGGCTACGAGATTTTATAAATTATAACCATCTTGATTTGAGTTGGTTAATCATGTTGCAATATCATATGCTTTTCAAAACAAGGTTTTCGAGGTATTGCAGTATATATAAACGAGCCATGATTCCGATACTCTTACAAAACTTATGTGCTCGCCAGTATTTCTTTGCTGACTTAGTTTTTACATATGTTTCAGGTGATGTTGCGTGATGATTGCTAGGGAGCATGTTCACTTAGGATCTGGACAAGGCCTTAGTGACATAAAAACAGTATTAGACGATGTTTAAATTGTTTGTTTGGTTTTAAGACAATGTAAATTACTTAATGAATCAATAAAACGAAACTTTTAATTACCATGGTTATTGAAACGATGATTCTGTTACAACACTCCCCGACGTTTCCGCCACGGTTTGTTGTTTGAACGTGGTCGGGGTGTGACACGTACCAACTTGGCCCATAGGATTGGGGTTATGTTGTTCCTCGGTGGGATTAGTGGGCTCGGTTTAGGTATGTTGATCAGTTGGGCTTGTGGGATCGGTTTCATCGGTGTTTTGCGGTTGTAAAGATGGCCCAGTTTCTTGGTCTAAAAGAGGCCTAGATGGATCTAGCTCAATATCCGGTTCCCTTTGTTGTTTCACAGGTTCACTATCCCACCATTTTGGGGGTATAAAGATTTCTTCTTCTTCAAGAGTGGCATTTTTGAAAGGGAAAATGTTTTCAACAAATTTGACATCTCTTGAAATAATTATTTTGTTTTGTTTGGCCGAAAAAATTTTATACCCTTTTGTGCCTGGTGGATACCCCACAAAAATACCCGGTTTGCCTCTTTCAACAAATTTGTCACCAAGTGTTTCGGTGCTCTTATAGTATGCTAGACAACCGAAAACTCGCATATGTTCGTAATCGGCTTTTTGATTGTATAGAATCTTGTAAGGAGTCTTGTTACCAATAACCTCCGATGGTAACCGGTTTATGATGTATGTGGCGGTAAGAATGCATTCGCCCCAAAACCTTGTTGGTAAGTTGGACTCGAATCTTAAGGCCCGAGCCATCTCCAAAATGTGTCGATGTTTCCGTTCCACCACGCCATTTTGTTGAGGTGTGTGTGGACACGTTGTTTCTAAGACAATTCCTTCCTTTGCATAAAAATTGAGCATGTGAGGGGATGTGAACTCTCCCCCATTGTCACATCGGATTCTTTTTATATTTTTTTCAAATTGCACTTGTATCATCTTATGGAAAGCGATGACAAGTGCTTGCCTCGTACTTGTGTTTTAGTAAGAAGACCCACACAGCTCTACTAAAATCGTCTACGATTGTCAAAAAATAGCTTGCTCGTGAAAGAGAAGGTGTGCGATACTTCCCCCATAGATCACAATGTATTAGATCAAAGCAAGCATTGGTTTTAGTAGTGCTGATAGGAAACGTTACTCTTGCAAACTTAGCCTTAACACAAGAATCACAAAAAACTCATTTGGTTCAAACGGGCGTTTTTAAGAAAATCAACATGAGTAAGTTTAGAATTCGAAGCATGACCCAATCTATTGTGCCATGTATCAACCGTTTTTAAGAAAATCAACACGACTTAGACGAGATAAAACGATTTGAACGAACGATTGGTTTGGGTTGTGATTAGGTAATGGGATGAGTGTAACATTATAAAAGCATGGTAGATACGCCGTTGGTACATCTTATATATAAGTTCTTTTATCATATTACATTTCATGTCATTATTTAGTTCACTTGGGAAACGATTTGAAACGATGTCACACAACGAGGTTTTCGAAAGGATATAAACCATACGAGTTTTATTAACGGGTTTTAACGAGATGTTTTACGAATTGGTTTACTAAAACAAATGTTTTGGGGTTAAGAATCATGGCTACGAGATTTTATAAATTATAACCATCTTGATTTGAGTTGGTTAATCATGTTGCAATATCATATGCTTTTCAAAACAAGGTTTTCGAGGTATTGCAGTATATATAAACGAGCCATGATTCCGATACTCTTACAAAACCTATGTGCTCGCCAGCATTTCTTTGCTGACTTAGTTTTTACATATGTTTCAGGTGATGTTGCGTGATGATTGCTAGGGAGCATGTTAACTTAGGATCTGGACAAGGCCTTAGTGACATAAAAACAATATTAGACGATGTTTAAATTGTTTGTTTGGTTTTAAGACAATGTAAATTACTTAATGAATCAATAAAACGAAACTTTTAATTACCATGGTTGTTGAAACGATGATTCTGTTACAACACTCCCCGACGTTTCCGCCACGGTTTGTTGTTTTAACGTGGTCGGGGTGTGACAGAAGAGTTGGTATCAGAGCCAATGGTTATAGGGAATTAGGTTATTAGTAATGCTTTGACCTAGACTATAACTTTTTAGTACCCTAACGCGAGTTTACTTCCGTTTAGATTTTAAAACAATACCGTCACCTATCCTTAGGTGATAACCACAACGAGAACACAATAACAAATCCGCTTCAAAAATTAATCATCTATCCTTGGATGATTGATTGTAAGGTTTTGAACCCTCTCAGTTTTCAAAATCTCATCAAAGTTTGGTTCTAAATAATGTGAACACGTGCAAACTGGAAGAGTGAATGCCTGTACCCTGAGTTTTCTGTCTAAGGCTAGAGTGTTCGTACAAATCCGCAGTATCAGACCAGTCACTCTTACCTGGGAACTCTTGGGATGAGTGTTCACTTATAGGTGAGCATGTCTTCAGTGATACATTATTTTGACTCATTTACTTTGATTTGTCACTGCGTATCGTTTGTTTGTTCGAGGTAATGAACAAATGATCGCACTCCTTGTGTTTTGTCAATGTCTTCAATACCTCCTTTGTTTCTCCAATTGTCGACCTCACTCGTTTCTCATGTTTCCTTGTTAGACAATGCCTCCTCGACGCGATGCTCAAACTTTTACCGCTGAAGAAATCGCAGCCCTTGTCTCTCAGCAAATGGCTGCTGTACTTCCAGGCGTTCTGACCCAAATCCACGAGCTATACAACAACAACAACAATAATAATAACAACAATAACGCACAGTGTAATTTCAAGAATTTCAATTCTGCTAAGCCGCTTAAGTTTTCTGGGTCACAAGGAACAACTGCGCTCCTGCAGTGGTTCGAAAGTATCGAGAGCACGTTCAGACATGTGCAATGTCCGAATGCGCGTAAGGTTGAGTTTGCTTCAAGCGTGTTTGAGATGCGAGCTCTTACATGGTGGAATGGAGTGATGCGCGATAGGGGTGCCGAAGTGGCATTAGCACAAACTTGGGAAGAGCTCCGAGCTCTCATGATGAGAAAGTTCTGTCCCCGTCACGAAATTCGAGCTTTGAAACGAGAGTTTGACGATTTAAAGCAAGATGGGGGTGAACACCGTGCTTATACGGATCGATTTGAGGAGCTCAGTTTGTTGTGTCCCACTATGGTTACCCCACTGGAGAAAGCAATCGAGAGATATATCGATGGTTTACCCGATTCCATTCAGGATATTGTGACCGGTGTTAATCCTACTACCGTCCGTCACGCGATCGAGTTGTCGGCTACCCTGACTGAGTCCCAAGTCAGGAAGGGTAAACTCACCCGCAAGGGTGATAAAAAGAAGTCGACCGATTCTGACAAGAGTAAGGGTAAGGGTAAGAAGCAGGGTGAGTCTTCTAAAAAGTTGAGGAAGCGCAAGGCTTCCCAGAACTTTGCAGTTACTGCTCAGAACCCACCGACTCAACCTCCTGCAAAGAAAGCGTATGCTGGTACCGCACCTCACTGTGCTCGATGTAATGGTCACCATGTTGCCCAGCAGGCCTGTAAACAGTGTGCTACGTGTGGTAGACTTGGGCATTTGGCCAACATTTGTCGTTTTGGTCAAAATCAGGCTGCTCAAGTTCTAGCACAAGCTCAAGGGAATGTTGCGAGATTCCCACCTGGTTCGTGTTTTAATTGCGGAGAAATGGGTCATTTCCGCAACAACTGCCCGAGATTGGTAAATGCGAATCCGAATGGTAACGCGATCGCGAATGTAAATCCCGCTCGTGGACGAGCATTCAATCTGAACGCGAATGAGGCGAGGGCGGACAACGAGGATGTTAACGGTACGTTCCTTGTTAACAATCAACTTGCATCTGTTCTTTTCGATTCTGGTGCCGATAGGAGTTTTGTGTCGTTATCTTTTGAGCCTTTACTTGCGATACCTAGAACTAAACTAAGGAAACCCTTATATGTCGAAGTTGCTACTGGTAAACCTCTTGTTCTCGATTCTGTTATTCATGGTTGTCAATTGAACCTCGATAACCATCTTTTTCCCATTGACCTTGTACCGATGCAACTTGGGAGTTTCGACATTATCGTGGGGATGGATTGGTTAACCAAACACCATGCTGAGGTGGTTTGTTTCGATAAGATCATTCGTATTCCTCTTTCGTCGGGTGATGTTCTGGAAGTTCGTGGCGAGAAACCATCTGGTGGATTGAAACTCATGTCGTGTACGAAAGCCCAAAGTTACTTACGAAAAGGATATGTTGCCTTTCTGGCACATGCCACCGAGGAGAAAGACAAGATCAAGAGTATTCAGGATATTCCGATTGTTCGGGATTATCCAGAGGTGTTTCCTGATGAACAGCCTGGTTTGCCTCCAGTTCGTCAGGTCGAGTTTCATATTGATCTTGTACCCAATGCTAACCCGATTGCGAAAGCACCTTATCGTCTTGCACCATCGGAGATGCAAGAATTATCGAAACAGCTTCAAGAGTTGTCTGATAAATGATTTATCCGTCCAAGTTATTCACCTTAGGGCGCTTCTGTCCTCTTTGTGAAAAAGAAAGATGGATCTTTTCGTATGTGTATCGATTATCGTGAGCTTAATAAGATTACTATCAAGAATCGATATCCCCTACCTCGAATCAATGATCTCTTTGATCAGCTGCAAGGTGCTACCTGTTTTTCCAAGATCGATCTGCGTTCTGGGTATCATCAACTTCGTGTATTCGAAGAAGATATTCCCAAAACTGCTTTCCGAACGAGATATGGGCATTACGAGTTTACTGTCATGCCTTTTGGTTTGACAAATGCTCCAGCTATCTTTATGGACTTAATGAATAGGGTCTGCAAACCTTATTTAGACAAGTTCATCATTGTGTTTATCGACGATATTCTCATTTATTCAAAGTCTCGAGCCGATCACGAGCAACACCTTCATTTGACATTGGAATTCCTGAAGAAGGAACAACTTTTTGCTAAATTCTCAAAGTGTGAATTTTGGCTTAAAGAAGTTCAGTTTTTGGGACATATTGTCAACGAGCAAGGTATCCACGTGGATCCATCTAAGATTGTTGCAATCAAGGATTGGAATACACCAACGACGCCTAAAGAGATTCGATCTTTCCTTGGTCTCACTGGATATTATCGTCGATTCATTTCTAATTTCTCGAAGATTGTGGTTCCACTCACTGCTTTGACTCAAAAGAATAAGCCTTTTGAGTGGGGACCCAAACAAGAAGAAACGTTCAAAACGCTGAAAAAGAAGCTATGTGATGCTATTATTCTATCTCTGCCCGAGGGAAACGATGATTTCGTTGTCTACTGTGATGCGTCCAACCTAGGCCTTGGTTGTGTTCTTATGCAACGAGGTAAAGTTATTGCATATGCATCTAGACAATTGAAAGTTCACGAGAAGAATTACACCACTCATGATCTTGAATTAGGAGCTGTGGTCTTCGCTCTCAAAATCTGGAGACACTATCTCTATGGCACAAAGTGTGTGGTTTTCACAGACCACAAAAGTCTCCAGCACATTCTTAATCAGAAGGAGTTGAACATGAGGCAATGACGTTGGGTTGAACTCTTGAACGACTACGATTGCGAGATTCGCTACCATCCTGGTAAGGCGAATGTCGTAGCCGATGCGCTTAGTCGAAAGGAGCGAGTCAAGCTTCATTCTGTTCGAACTCTATCTGATCTTCAAACTCGTGTTCTTCAAGCTCAGCAATTTTGTGTTTCACAAAATTTGATAGGTAAGGAATTACCACATCAGCTTGAGCTTAAACTCGAAGCGAAGGACGATGGTTTACTCTATTTCAAGGATCGTTTGTGGATTCCGAAACAAGACGACCTTCGCACTTTAGTGATGGACGAATCTCACAAGACTCCATATTCTATCCATCCTGGTGCTGATAAAATGTACAAGGATCTTCGTACTAAGTTCTGGTGGCCTGGTATGAAGAAAGATGTTGCCTTATATGTATCGAAATGCCTAACTTGCCTCAAAGTCAAGGCTGAACATCAACGACCTTCTGGTTTGCTTGTACAACCAGAGATACCGGTTTGGAAGTGGGAGAACATTGCGATGGATCTCATCACTAAATTACCGCGTACATCTAAGGGTCATGATGCTATTTGGGTTGTTATCGATCGATTAACGAAGTCAGCTCATTTTATTCCAATTCGCGAGGATCTATCTGCTGATAAACTTGCAAAGATTTATGTTGATGAGATTGTATCACGACATGGTGTTCCTTGGGATATCATTTCCGATCGTGATGCTCGATTTTCATCTCATTTCTGGAACACCATGCAATCTGCTATGGGAACCCAACTAAATCTAAGCACTGCTTATCATCCCCAAACAGATGGACAATCTGAGAGAACGATTCAAACTTTGGAGGATATGCTTAGAGCATGCGTGATAGACTTTGGTGGTAATTGGGATTCTCATCTTCCGTTGATCGAGTTCTCTTACAACAATAGTTATCATGCTAGCATTAATATGGCACCATTCGAAGCTCTCTACGGTCGAAAATGTCGTTCACCTGTTTGTTGGAACGAGACCGGTGAAGCTCAGCTTACTGGACCTGAGCTTGTTCTGGAAACAACAGACAAAATCAAGAAAATTCGCGATAATCTTGTGACAGCTAGATGCCGTCAAAAGAGTTATGCGGATTTACGACGCAAGCCCTTAGAATTTCAAGTCGGAGACCATGTCCTACTCAAGGTGTCACCTTGGAAGGGAGTGGTGAGATTTGGAAAGAAAGGAAAACTTGCACCACGATATGTTGGACCATTTAAGATTGTTGAAAGGGTTGGAAAGGTTGCCTATCGACTAGAGCTACCTCCAGAGCTTGGAAATATTCATTCGACTTTTCACGTGTCCAATCTGCGAAAGTGTTTAGCTGACATTGATCTTCACATTCCACTCGACGAAATCCAAATCAATGAAACGATGCACTTTGTCGAGAAACCCGCGGAGATAGTGGACCGTACATACAAACAGTTGAAGAACAAACGAATTCATTTGGTAAAGATTCGCTGGGAATCCAAACGTGGCCCATAGTTTACTTGGGAACGTGAGGACCAAATGAAGGCGAAATATCCGCAATTGTTCTCACAAGTTTCCTCTAGTTAAAATTTCGGGACGAAATTTCTTAAAGTAGGGGAGACTGTGACAAATGTGCTCTGTGATCGATGTACAATGCAAAACAATGATAATTATTAATAAAACAATGTGTTTTGGTGCTATTATGTGTGTATTTGTGTTGGGTGATTTACAATTCGATTCCGATTTCAAGCTTTAAATCACTTTCTGGAAAGTTATACGCAAACTGGTGCGTAAACACAGTCAGTTTAATGCGACAAACACTCCGGAATAGTGAAATAGGCTTAACATACCTTAAATAACATTCACATAACTTAGAAATAAGTTTTGGATGGTTTGGTGTGTTGAAAACAAGTATATTCGATCGCAGGGACTATTTGTGTCAAACTGCGAAACTATACCGATTCGTATGCTATCGAAGAGTTCGGAACTTGATCATAAGTTAAACATACCATAAATAACCTAAACATAGCTTAGAAATAAGCTTTGAATGGTTCGGTGTGCAAAAATATGCTTATTTGATCTTTCAGGGACTAAAAGTGTCAAAAACAACGTAAGTTTGCATTTTCGCGCATATCTTACGTTCTGACCACATCTGGACACTCAAAATTTTTGTACACACTAAAATATTTTATTTTATTGATCGGCATGCAAAAATACCGTTCGTCGCTTAATTTGGATCGTTTTCGCGTCCGTTTGAGTTTCGTCGTAATTTACCGAACAACGCGACCGTACGACCAAACGAGCCGACATCCGAGAGTGTTCCAAGCATATTTTGAGTCCTCTAAACTTTATTGACCTTGTAGAGCCTTGAAAATGGCTTAACGGGGGTCAAAAGGGGCTGAAATGGGCTTAAAACACATGTAGGGACCTAAACTGCCAATTTTGAAACTTATGCTAATCTGGGGAGGCCAGGCGGGGCGCGTAAGGTTACCCCCATACCTTACACGGGCCGTGTGAAGTGCCCAGTTCCAGAAAAATCAGTTTCAACAATCTGTTGCAACTTCAGGGGCTGTTTACGCAAATTCTTGGTGTGGTAGCCAAGTTAACGCCTCTCCAAGGCTTCTAAGCTGCTCGTAACAAGTGTATGGCCACGATTTAATGCTTGGAAGCTACAAAAACATGTGTAATGATCCTATGAACTTGCTACAACTATAAATAGCCAAGCAAATTCATTCATTCATTGCTCATTTCTCTCTTCTCTTCTCTACAATCTGAATTGAGAGCTCTCCCAAGTGTTTGGAGCTTTCTAATCTGATTATTCTTTGTAGAAAAGTTAGCTAGGACCCTTTGTAAGTCTTTTTTCATGCTTATTCTTTATGTTTAAGCAGAAAGTCAAACGGTTTGGCCAACAGTTTGACTTTTGGTTTTGACCTTCAATTGGTCAAGTCAAAGTTCAATTGAACTTTGCAACGTGATTGTAATCACGATGGTTATAATCCTTAGCGATTATACCTACTGATTACCACGTTAACTAGGAGTAGTGACGAGTCAAAGTTTCGGACAAAATGCGTTTTAGCACGCATTTTGCAACGGAACTATTTTCGGGTATCAAAACCCATTGTTTTGATACCAAATCAGTTTTATAAAGTAGGTTAAACATGTTTTGACATGTTTAACTCGTCACTATTAGTTTAGTGCTTGTTTAGGGTCGTAAGTTAAGCGGTCTAAACAACCGCTTAGACTTTCGAACCCGACCCGTTTGGTCGATCATTAAGATCCGACCAAGCTTGATTAGTGATCATAGTTGCATAGGGAATAACCACTGAGGTTATACCTTATGATCACATAGGATTAGTTAGTTGTTTGTTAAGTAGCTTGTTTGCCCATAGGAAATGACCAAAACGCCCTTTTGAAGCCTAAATTCGTATTTTACATATGTGAACAAGTTTTTTATATCTAAACTGATATGGTAACATAATTAGGCATAATTGGGCATATAAGACTTGACATAGCACATAGTTAACCATCCGAACATTGTTTTGCGCGAGCGACGTGTTAAAGTAGTATAAGCTACCTTAATGGGTCGTAACGGGTCGAAAGCACTTAGGCTAAGTTCCGATTTAGAATGTAGGCTTTGTTAAACCATATCACATGAGTTCCAACACTCATTTGGTTTACAAGACCTCATTCTATCTGATCTTCCGAATTAGGTGTCGATTTATTTACTAGTGATCCGATTACTAGGTACTACTTGAATTTCCTTGGTTTGTCTGAGCTTCGCTAAGTTCTTTAGATCAAGGATACCCTATCATTCAATGTGAGTACATAGTTCCCCTATTTTACCGTTTTCAATTGTTTTGGGGTGATTCATATGTATTAAAACGATTTCGATATTTTAAACGATGTTTTCAAAAACGATTAAGATGGTTTATATTAAACTAATAACGATTTCGATAATGTGAACGAAACTTGTTGGTTGTAACTACATAACGAATGACATTCATTAGCATTGATCAAGCCGACCAGTATTAGGTTATGGTACCATAGGATCTGACAAATCCCGTTATCAGACTACACCCATGGTTATGTGTAGGGGTTATGTAGGTAACGACCGAATCTGATGATTGTTAACTTACCCTTTGGTGGTTCGTTAATACGAGAAACGAGGTAGTCAAGTCATGAAGGTTTGAATGTTATTAGCGAGACGACCATAAGTAGTTTCACAATTAAAACGAAAACGATTTTGGGACGAATTAAACGATTTGGAACGACTTAGACGAGATAAAACGATTTGAACGAACGATTGGTTTGGGTTGGGTTGTGATTAGGTAATGGGATGAGTGTAACATGATAAAAGCATGGTAGATACGCCGCTGGTACATCTTATATATAAGTGCTTTTATCATATTACATTTCATGCCATTATTTAGTTCACTTGGGAAACGATTTGAAACGATGTCACACAACGAGGTTTTCGAAAGGATATAAACCATACTTGTTTTATTAACAAGTTTTAACGAGATGTTTTACGAATTGGTTTACTAAAACAAACGTTTTGGGGTTAAGAATCATGGCTACGAGATTTTATAAATTATAACCATCTTGATTTGAGTTGGTTAATCATGTTGCAATATCATATGCTTTTCAAAACAAGGTTTTCGAGGTATTGCAATATATATAAACGAGCCATGATTCCGATACTCTTACAAAACCTATGTGCTCGCCAACATTTCTTCGCTGACTTAGTTTTTACATATGTTTCAGGTGATGTTGCGTGATGATTGCTAGGGAGCATGTTCACTTAGGATCTGGACAAGGCCTTAGTGACATAAAAACAATATTAGACGATGTTTAAATTGTTTGTTTGGTTTTAAGAAAATGTAAATTACTTAATGAATCAATAAAACGAAACTTTTAATTACCATGGTTGTTGAAACGATGATTCTGTTACAACACTCCCCGACGTTTCCACCACGGTTTGTTGTTTTAACGTGGTCGGGGTGTGACACGTACCAACTTGGCCCATATGATTGGGGTTGTGTTGTTCCTCAGTGGGATTAGTGGGCTCGGTTTAGGTATGTTGATCAGTTGGGCTTGTGGGATCGGTTTCATTGGTGTTTTGCGGTTGTAAAGATGGCCCAGTTTCTGGGTCTAAAAGAGGCCCAGATGGATCTAGCTCAATATCCGGTTCCCTTTGTTGTTTCACAGGTTCACTATCCCACCATTTTGGGGGTATAAAGATTTCTTCTTCTTCAAGAGTGGCATTTTTTAAAGGGAAAATGTTTTCAACAAATTTGACATCTCTTGAAATAATTATTTTGTTTTGTTTTGCCGAAAAAATTTTATACCCTTTTGTGCCTGGTGGATACCCCACAAAAATACCCGGTTTGCCTCTTTCAACAAATTTGTCACCAAGTGTTTCGGTGCTCTTATAGTATGCTAGACAACCAAAAACTCGCATATTTTCGTAATCGAGTTTTTGATTGTATAGAATCTTGTAAGGAGTCTTGTTACCAATAACCTCCGATGGTAACCGGTTTATGATGTACGTGGCGGTAAGAATGCATTCGCCCCAAAACCTTGTTGGTAAGTTGGACTCGAATCTTAAGGCCCGAGCCATCTCCAAAAGGTGTCGATGTTTCCGTTCCACCACGCCATTTTGTTGAGGTGTGTGTGGACACGTTGTTTCTAAGACAATTCCTTCCTTTGCATAAAAATTGAGCATGTGAGTGGATGTGAACTCTCCCCCATTGTCACATCGGATTCTTTTTATATTTTTTTTTTCAAATTACACTTGTATCATCTTATGGAAAGCGATGACAAGTGCTTGCCTCGTAGTTGTGTTTTAGTAAGAAGACCCACACGGCTCTACTAAAATCGTCTACGATTGTCAAAAAATAGCTTGCTCGTGAAAGAGAAGGTGTGCGATACTTCCCCCATAGATCACAATGTATTAGATCAAAGCAAGCATTGGTTTTAGTAGTGCTGATAGGAAACGTTACTCTTGCAAACTTAGCCTTAACACAAGAATCACAAAAAAAACCCATTTGGTTCAAACGGGCGTTTTTAAGAAAATCAACATGAGTAAGTTTAGAATTCGAAGCATGACCCAATCTATTGTGCCATGTATCAACCGTGGTAGCCATCTCCCTTCTTTGTTCTCCCATCATCCCCATCTTGTATAGACCGTTCTCGCAATCACCCATTCCGATCAACGTCCTTGTACTCAAATCCTGCATGATAAAAAAATCTGGAAAAAAGGTTATAGCACATTTAAGGTCCCGTGTCAGTTTACTAACAGATAGGAGATTGCATTTGAATTCGGGAACACGGAGAACATCCTTTATTTTCATGCCATTGGGTAATGTGAATTTTCCTCTTCGTCTTACGGCTATGGCATCACTGTTTGGTATGACAACTGGTGCTTCATAGTTTTTCTTTGTTTTTTCTCGAGCATAGAGTCGTTACAAGTAATGTTTTCGGTGGCACCCGAATCAACAACCCATTTACCTCCAACCCATTTATCTTCATGGTTGATGTTACCTCCATGTTAATGACCGGCGTTACTTCCTCTTTAGCGGTACTCATTTTGTCACCAAAGAGCTTCAAAATATGTTGGTATTATTCGTTGGTTAATCTTGGCACCTTGCTTGTTTCACCTTCGATACGAGCAGCCCTTGATTTCGTTCTTCTCTGCTTCGCTTCTGTTTTGTCGCTTTTCTCCATCAGAGAGTACATCATTAACCTCCACAAATGCCTCCATGAAAACACATTCAAGAAGAAAGCGCCTAAGGCGATTAAGGAAATCAAGAAGTTTGCACAGAAGACCATGGCGCTGACTAGTTTTTTTTTTTCTTTTTTGAGGGGAGGGGGGGTTGGTTTTCTGTAGGATCGTGTGTTTCCTCTGATATCATAATAATTTTATTATGGTAAAAGATCTGTTGAAAAATGAAGATCAGAAAGCTACATACCACCTATCTATATATAGGCCTACATAAGAAAAGGAAATAAGACAAAATGGTCAAAACAAGCTAGGGAGAAGGCATGGGCAATGGACAATGGAAAACAGGTCAAAGAGAGGATTTGTAGGGATTGGAAGACAGGATGTAAATTAGCACATTTTCATCTATTAAAATATGTAAAGTTCTTTAGAAATAACCAAAAGGTCACACAATTAAGTATGATTAGCAACCGTAGAATGACTCATATAAGTGATAGGGAGAGCGTTATTGTTTCCAAAGTCACTTTACCATTCCTACATATGGAATGGCATGAGTAACGTCAACAAACAAAGAGTTTACGTGACACTGAGTGACGTGTTTGTGAGTGAATGTAAAAAATTAACAACTTTTTATCATTTATACACGGTTTCAAGTCTTAAACTTATCAACATGATACGATACTATCACTCAAAACGACATGTTAGGGTAAGCGCACCCATCATTAGCTTAATATACTGATGGTAAGACATCTAGATCATCTAAGGATACAAGAGCTTTTAATACCGGAATGTTGTATAGTCAAATCCATAAAAGAGAGGTTACTTTTTGTTTTGCAGTTTTAAAAAGCATACAAATAAAATAAGTTTATGGTTTGTAAAAAAAAACAATTGCAAGAAAGAATCACGGATGATTTACTTCCTCTTTATGACACTAATGACTAATTGATTATGGACTTAAAAAATACTACATGAAATTAGAGTTGCCTACGGTTAAGGTTACCAAATCATACTTATCTCTGAAAAGTTGTCCGGAGTACTCTGTGAGACAATCACCTATATTCGTTCTTTGAAGAGAATAAAAGATGTGTGTGCTAATTCCATAAGGTGGTATCATTTTGTGGGCATCAATTACCTTAACACTATTGGAAAGAAGCCGCCGAACAATCATCCATAATGTGAGGTCAATTTATGTTGAGTTATATAGGATCTGCTGATGATGAAAGTTAAAACTTAAGAGAATTATCTGGATCACCGGCGGACCTACACAAAGGTTATGGAGGGCACCCGCCCCCCATGGGATATTTTTTATATACGTTCATATCTCGATCAACCTCAATAAATTTTGACACCAGCCTCCATGAAATTTGACTGACGTAAAAAAACAAAATTAGAATATATACTTTTGTGAATATAAATTTAAGAGTAAACTGCCATTTTGGTCCCTGAGGTTTGGTCATTTTTGCCACTTTAGTCCAAAACTCAAACCTTTTGCATCTGGGTCCCTGTGGTTTCTGTTTTATTGCCATTTTGGTCCAAAAATGAAATTAGGTCATATTTATCTTATAAAATCCTGCAATTTTGTCCTTTTCCTCAGGGGCAAAACATGTCATATTTGTCTTATAAAATCTTGTATTTATGTATAAAAAAGAAATGACCATTTTACCCCTGAGGAAAAGGACAAAATTGCAGGATTTTATAAGATAAATATGACATGATTTCATTTTTGGACCAAAATGACAATAAAACTGAAATCACAGGGACCCAGATGCAAAAAGTTTAAGTTTTGGACTAAAATGGCAAAAGTGACCAAACCACAGGGACCAAAATGGCAGTTTACTCTAAATTTAATATGAAAAATAGGCCCAAAATACTAATATTTAAGTCCACAGATTGTGGTGTTAATAATTAAATGGTTTAAGCCCAATTACTCAAACGTTATGTCACATAAGGCTTTAAGCCTATTGATGCTAAAAGTTTAGCCCATAACTAATTTATTTATTTATTATTATACATATTATTTCAAAGTCCTCAACAGTAAAATATTTTAATATGTAATTCATATATTTCTTTTGTGCTTTTTTATATTATATAATATAAGAAAATAGTATATATATAACTATAAATATTGTTTGATACTACTCAAAGCTATCAGATAAAAATAAAACACTCAATACTTGGATTCATTTTTATGGTTTTCGATTTCGATAATATTTTGTTTGTTCAACTCTGTCTGCGGCGATAAATGTGTATCGGTAACAGTACCATGACGATCTAAACTAATCGATGTCGTTCTAACATCAATGTCGGTACCGATGTTGTTTTTATTGTTTTCAGATGATGTAAAGCAGACGTTGGTTTCCATACCGAATGGATATATCGTACCAGTACCCATCAAATGCTCGTAGTCACATACCGCCGCAACGCGCGAAGAAATACCCTAGTTATACATATTATTTTGAATTCTTGATGAACAGTAAACTTTGAATTTAATAATAAGCCACTATGTTTATTGCCATATAAACATGGGCGTAGCATAGTGGGGGCGGTAGGGGGCGGCCGACCCCCCGAATTTTTCGTTCAATAGTTGAGAGTATGTAGTTTTTGTATAGAAATTTTTTGGTATATACGTTTTTGACCCCCCATTTTAAAGAAAATTTTGGGTATATACGTCTTCGACCCCTCAGTCAGAAATCTCAAGCTTCGCTATTCTCTATAAACAATATTTCTACTTCTACTTTAATAATAAACCATTATAGCAAGCTAATAACAGATGGTCAACTTTTTTATATATATTTAATCTTTCAAACGTAAAAAGATAAATTCATTAATTCAATGAATACAATATTTTTAAAATAATTAATGTAATATGGTTTGTAAATATTTAGTTTTTCTACAGATTAAAATCAAACTCATTTTTTATGGAATCGGTTTTAATAATTATTATAAAACATCATCTGCGATAATAAAACCGATATCGATGAACAATATTTCTACTTTGAATTTAATAATAAGCCATTATGCTTATTGCCATTTGAAGTCTCTATAAACAATATTTCTAATTATTCCATATATAAATAAGCAAACTTTTTGTGCATAATCACTTGTAACATTTGCTTTGAGAGTTTTTCAAAAAAAAAACTTGATTTTTAATTTTAACACAAAGGTTTTTAACTTTTTAATTTTAACCCTACATAATTTGTTTTTTTTAACTTTAACCTAAACTTTTCATTAATTTTAACCCAAAGTTTTTTACCTTTTGCAATTTTAACCCTACATAATTTGTTTTTTTTAACTTTAACCCAAAACTTTTCATTATTTCCAATTTAACTTCACAACTTTTGTCACTTATTCTTTTCATCTTTGGCAAATTTTCGGTTTACGTATGGTTCTTAATTTTTCGAGTTAATACGACGCAACGTACAAGTGTGGTTCAACTTTTTATGTTTTGTTTCAAATTTTGCAAGTTAATACGACGCAACGTACATGTGTGGTTCAACGTTTTTACCTCTATTTTTTCATGTTTGACAGGTTCGTCGCAACATGCAGACCCTAGGTCGAGTCAGTGTTGGTGGTCGATAACGGTTGTGTGACATTAGTACTATTTGACACCGTTTTACACCCCGCAGCAACGCGGCGTGTGCTTTGGGGGTTTTCCAAAGAAAAAATCGTTATGCATATGGTTGTCGTAACCTTGGCTTTTGGGGTTTCCAAAAAAAATTGATTTTTACTTTTCACCCAAAAATATTTCATATATTACTTTTAACCCAAAACTATTTGTTTTTTTACTTTTAACCCAAAACTTTTTATCTTTTGCAATCTATCCTCACAATTTTTTTTACTTTCAACTTTGGTCCTTTACAGTTTTCATTTTCCGCAAATTTTTCGCTTTATGCTTGGTTCTAAATTTTGTGACTTAACACATCGCAACGTGCGTCTTTGGTTTAACGTTTTTACGTTTCGTTCTAAATTTTGCGACTTAACACGACGCAATGTGCGTGTGTGGGTGAACGTTTTTACATCGTCTATTTTTTCCCTGTTTGACAGGTTTAACATAACGTGCGGGTCCTAGATCGACTGTGTCTTTGGTTTAACGTTTTTACGCTTCGTTCTAAATTTTGCGAGTTAACACGACGCAACGTGCGTCTGTGGGTGAACGTTTTTACATCGTCTATTTCTTCCCCATTTGACAGGTTTAACATAACGTGCGGGTCCTTGATCGACTTAGTTATAACTAAAGAATCCCCGCCGCATTGCGGCGGGTCTTAATCCTAGTTCTAATTTAATAATAAAGCATTATAGCCTAATAGATTAGGCTAATACCAGATTGTCAACTTTTTTTTATATATATTTAATCTTTTGAACGCAAAAAGATAAATTCATCATAATTCAATGAATACAATATTTTTAAAATAATTAACGTAATATGGTTTGTAAATAATTAGTTGTTCTACGGACATTAAAATCGAACTCATTTTTTATGGTATCGGTTTTGATAATTATTACAAAACATCATCTGCTATAATAAAACCGATATCTATACCGATACCATGATGAACCGAATCAATATCATCCGAACATCGGTACCGGTATTCGTTTTTATAGTTTCAATCAATGTAAAATACATGTTGATTGTTATACCGAATGCATGCATCGTATCGTACCTGTAGTTTAACAATTAATTTGATTTGGTGATGGACAATCATTAGAATCTTTTATGTTTTCTTTTTAATTTTTTTATAATAATATGTTATTTATTCATCATTTAGTTTGATTTCTTTTGGTTTTAGTGACTGGTGGTATCAACAGGGGAGAGTGGGGTAAGAGTGCTATGGGTCCCATGATTCATCCTATTCTCATTCTCAACAACTAAAAAATGAGTGTCGGCGCTGACACGGCAATAGTTGTGGCCCTTTATTGGGCTAAATGGGCGGCAATTCTTTTTTTTGTCTGTCACTCCTCTATTGGTCTAATAAATTTACGATTTTATCCCGTTTTAAAATTACGATTTTGCCATTAGTTTAAAATTATGTTCTTGCCCCCACTTAAAAATAAATTTACCCTTTCGCTCCCAGCTAAATATTTCAATTTTGCCATCGGTTAAAAATTACGATTTTGCCCGTTTCAATTTACAGTTTTGCCATTACTTTTTTTCCTTTAAAATTACGATTTTCCTATCAGTTCAAAATTATGTTTTTACCCCACTTAAAAATAAATTTACGCTTTTGCTCTCAGCTAAAAATTCCAATTTTGCCCTCAGTTCAAAATAATGATTTTGCCCCGTATAAATTTTTAATTTTGCCATTAGGTTTTTTTCTCACAGCCAATTTACGATTTTGCCCTCAACTTAAATTTACATTTTGGCCATCGTTTTTCTTTGTTTTCCTGGTGAAATTACAATTTTACCCCCAGTGTAAAATTACAGTCGTGCCGGCAGCTTTCTGGCACTCCCCCGTTGGTCCATTTAATTTACGATTTATCCCCGAATTAAAATTATGATTTCGCCCTCAGCTAAAAATTACGTTTTTCCCATCGTTTTAGTTTTTTTAGCAAAACTATAAAGGTTTTTTTTTTAATTGGTTTGCTCGATTTATTTTTTTTTCGTGTCAAGGAGATGCCTAACACTGGCTCATTAGTCCTGAAAATTTACTGTTTTTCCCTGAGCCCAAAATTACGATCTTTTCATCGTTTTTGTTTTTTTTTTTCATAGCAAAATTGTAGTAGTCTTTTTTTAATTGATTGAAAATTATTCGGCTATCGCCCCGCAACGCGGGCATGACATCAACTAGTTATTATTATTATTATACATATTAATTGAAAGGGTTGATGAATAGTAACAGAAATATTAATTTTTTATACTACCATCATTGAAGAAAGCAATAATTATTTTCGAACAGTAACATAAATATTGTCAAGTTATTATTATTATTGGTGTTATTATATTATACATATGAATTCAAAGGGTTTAAACAACACCCTACAACCTTAGGGGCTTTATAGTGATTTAAAGCCCCTATGGGCTTTATAGTATCACGTCAGAGCTACGTATGCACCATATAAGCGAGAGCTTTATCGTTAACTTGCATGATATGGTTTAAAGCCTCATATTAAACAAAATACAAAAAAAAAGCAAAAAATTTGATTGGTTGAAAATAATGAACACCACAAGCAAAAAGAGTCGTTACGCCGCATCTAATGCTGAGTAAGGCGACGAAACTTGTTAACCACGGTCTTAGAGAAAGAGCCATGTTGCAGGAGTCTGTCCAAAGACGCATGATGGTGACATTTTAGTAATGCTGGTTGGTCAAATCACATTTTGGTAATTTTCCCTATATGTATTATCATCTCTTTAACACAAACTCACAATAAGGTTTAGGATTTATATCTATAGCACCTCATGTTACCACAATGAGTACAAAGTAGTTCACATCCTCTCTTAGCTTGGTGCCAACGGTGTCATTCCTAACACATTAATTAAGTCTATAACATTTATGAAATTTGGTGAAAAACAGTTCACCTGCTTTGGGCCAAATCAATTTACAATTTTGTCCCCGCTTTAAAATTATGATTTTGTCATCAGTTTAAAATTACGTTTTTACCTCCGGTTCAAAATAAAATTATGCTTTTGTCCTCAGTTAAAAATTACAATTTTGCCCTCGGTTCGAAATTACGATTTTGCCCTGTTTAAATTTACACTTTCGCCATTAGTTTTTGTAACACCCCGAAAACGGGTTTGGTAATTAAACTCCGTTAATACTAAAGACGGGGAAAGTACCGTTAGTGGTAAAAGTAAACCGACAAGTATTAGAAATTAATTGAATAATCCTAATATTTATTTAGAGTGAATAAGAGCTTTCAAGAAAATAGGATGATAAAAGGTCCGATTTAACGGGACTTAAAGTAAAACGGGTTACGACTTCCCGAACCTACTAAGCTAACTAGGAATAACTCTAACCTAGTTAGATAGTGACTTATGAGTGGGTTAAAACACTTAAATTATGAACTAAGGAAAATGGAGGGGCCAAACTTGTTAAACTTGAAACTTGATTTATTAAAAACAAGAATTAAAATAAACCAAACACCCACTTTGGGGGTGTCTGGTCGAACAAAGAAGCAGGGGGGGGACATGGGTTTCTTCAAACCCTAAAATCCTCACAAAACTCACAAATTGGAGCCTCTAATCAAGTCTAAATCGAATTTCAAGCACAGATTCATGAACACCTAGTTGAAAGGATCATAAGGTATGTAAAATTGTGATGTTTTGATCCATCTTAAATTCTAGGTTATTTGTAAGAAACTGAAATTGAGCTTGATTATGTCATGCATGGATGAATCTTGAAGTAATATTATGTCTAGGAGTAAACCCTGGTCATTTATTTGTTAAATTGATGTTCATGATTGTGAATTCATGATCATACTCTCATGTGTCAAGTGGGTTTTGGAGAATTATGTTAAACACTAGGATTATCCTTGTTAACTTAGTGTAATAGAGCTCTATGAAGCAAATCCAGATTTGTTGGTATGAAGATTTGTCATGATCATGTAAAAAAAAGAATGTTTAAATCTTGATTAAGTAGTTAGTCATGAGCTTGATTTCTAGTAGTAAAAATATCATGCTCATAAGGTGTTCGATGTAATGCCTAAGTGAAATTGGGTACCTACTAGTTCATATGAAGAACTTGATTATATAAGGTGTCATGATGAATGCTAGTGATATGATAAACGGGTCTCACTTAAAGATGAGAACCCATAGTTCTTGTGAAATGAATGAATAAATTAGTCTTGATAATCGCTTGCACTAACTAAAGTGATTAAAATGTGATAAACGTGGTTAGAACTTTGGTTAAAACGGTGGTCTAAAGATAACGCCTACCAGGTAATTAAAGAATGCTAAAACTAGTTGATGAACTCGAATATGCAATTAATATACTAATGGGCATTTGACTTTTAAAAAGTCAAACTGACCTACGATGTGATGAATGATAATTAGACATAGAAAATAAGTGAGGTGGAATAGTCGTGATTGTTAATGATTCATTTAACCGCCTTGTAAATGATTGACAATAGTTTGACGCGTAACAAGCTAGGTGAAAACTTGGAGGAGGGAGCGGGTCAAACGGAGCAAGTACGGAAAGAAAAGCGTGGCGTGGATGCGAAGTAAGTGTAATTTACACACTTATGTAGAATACTCATTTATTCGATACGTTGTAAAAGTGATAACGATAATATTGGAAATATGAATTTTTGTTAAGATTACCTTGTAGTGTAATCTAATAATGAGGAAAAAGGGTAAAAATGGAAATTGGTCAAGTGTCGACTAATGTAAATCAAGGTTAAAAGGATACCCATGGCGTAAGCCGAAATGGGTTGAATTTGTAAGAAAATAGTGTAAAAGAAAAATGGTATGGTAATAAAATCCGGGATGGGATGGATGTATGAATTGGAAATCAAAAAAACGATGTTTTTGATTAAATAGATAACCTTGGGCATATTGTCCAAACGGGTCAAATGTTGATGATAACACCATTTGACAATATCGACTAATGTGATTGTTAAGTCTTATGTTATCAGGAGCGATTAGCAATTTGGATAATCGCGACGCCATAGAATATTGGTTAATTATAGCAAGGTATAAGTCGGGTCTATTTGTTGACCCGGGCCAGGTACGCATATATAGTCTTATAGTTAAAAGTGCAAAGATTGGTCAAGTATTTAGTGAAAGTCCTTCATCGCAAGTTGAAAGACTAAAATTGACCAAAAATCCCTTGATGGGTCAACCTGGCAAACGACCCTTAGAGGTTGTTTAGAAACTTATATTATGACCATTCAACCCTCGGATGCGCATAAAAGTTGTAGGAATAAATTTTCTAGGGTTAAACGCCTTAAAGTGCGTCTTGCCGTAAAATGACATATCCGAGGGATAAAATTTGGAATAAGTATTCAAGTACGTTAAATCCACCACAATTATAATTGTGGCGGAAGGCTATTTAATATAAATGGGTGGACTTATGTTGCATACAAGGGACGAGCGTAAATTAAGCTTAAAAGTACATAAATACCTTTAATAGGTCAAAACAAGCATTTAAGCGTAAACGGGATTTTATTATGTAAGAAACCCGTGAATTGAGATTTATATGATAGGAGATATTGAAATAATGAATTTCATGAGTTTAAAGGTTAAATAAACATGTTTGTTTGATAAATATCGAACGGGTCAAAATTTGGTAAAAAGGGTAATAAGCCGAAGACTTAAAAGTCTGAAATTTTGTTAAATCAAATGTTGGATTTTGACTCCATAATGTGGAGAATCAAATTACAATCATGTAGGAAGAAACGGTAGGTCAAACGGACAAGCGGATTGAAAGATACGGAAGTTTTCGTGTCAAAAACGGCAAAATGGAAAGGTATGATACAGGGGCCACCGTAACTTACGGTGCCCACCGTAAGTTACGGTGGGGCTGAAATCGTTATGGTGATTGCCACCTGTGTTACGGTGGGAAAGTTTTTAATTCAGGGGCCACCGTAACTTACGGTGTCCACCGTAAGTTACGGTGGAGGCCAGATTCAAGTATATTGTTTTTGGATCAAGATATCAATGTTGGATTTTCCTAATTTCCTTATTATATTAGTTATTTAATTATCAAAACTGACTTTTAAGTTGGTTTTGATCACAGGTGAATGTCGAGGGTCCCGGATGAAGATCAAGCATCGAGCAAGAACCGAACACACGTTAAACAAAGCTTCCGCAAATGTAGTTTCGCCGTTATTCTAAAACGATGAACCAAACCACATTACGATGTATCACCTTAAATTGTAAAAGTTTTTAATAAACCAGTATTTAGCATGAACATTTAAATATAAATACTCAGTAATTGTGATTTATTTATGAAAATCTCAAAACAAACTTATGGTTGTTACAAGTTGGTATCGGAGCCTTGGTTTAAGAGATTCAAGTATGGTGGGAAAACTATGCTTGGACTTAAACCTTATGCTCTTAATAAAGATTGGTGTTCGGTTCGAGGCTTGATCGCAAATCCGGTAAGTACATGTATATCAATGGTTTAGTATGATTAAAGTATTGAGAACAACACATATGGTTATCGTGTAATACACGTTACACCAATAAAAACGATATAGAATAGATATAGTCAACGAAATTACACGCGTTGATGCGTATAGTAGAAAAGCCTTGTATTATAATACGGGCATCCTTTAATGTTGAAAATTACTAACTGTTGTATATGTTTTTGATTGAAGGACACTCGCATATGAAGATAGCGAGAGTTTAACAAATCATGGATTTGACAGAGGAACGGTCCAAAGTATGACAAATAGAGCACGATCACCAAGGACCTAAATCGCGCAACGATTGCGAATAAGTTAATGGCAAGGGGAGCCTGTTAGAGCAAACATTATCTGGTGCACGTTTTAAATTATTGCATAAATAGTAATATGCAACAAATATGTAAAGATTGAAAGCTGCATATGTAGATTGAAAACTTGGAAAAACCTGAATAGAAAACCTATCCGGGATAT
The DNA here is from genome assembly GCA_030545235.1 of Helianthus tuberosus. Taxonomy (NCBI): domain Eukaryota; kingdom Viridiplantae; phylum Streptophyta; class Magnoliopsida; order Asterales; family Asteraceae; genus Helianthus; species Helianthus tuberosus. The sequence continues at coordinate 27,169 of JARYGA010046081.1, read as the reverse complement.
TGATTCCAAGAAAAACAAATAGAGGCATTACTTACATGGGGTGTAATGTGAAAATTATAAAAAGGTCATGTATACCAGGTGTTGATCGCTTACTCTGGCCAAGTAAGTAGTGAACACGTGGTACCATGAACTTCTTATGATGGACACATTTATGTCCGATGTAGTAAGGGTGGGGTGAATGGGACTAACTTAAAAAGTACCCAAATGAATCAAATGAGCAAAACATTTGATAATAATGTAAACGCACAGCCGGGTGACAGAAGCGTATTACATTAGGATGATGAGCCCGAGTGAAGGGACAAAGATTAATGTAAAACGATTAAGGTATGCAATTAGGAGGGGTGTGCTTACACTCGAACCCGAAGAATGCAAATATGACCCTTAACGGGCCGATTTTGTAAAACACAAAATTTGAGAACAAAGTAGGAATATAAAAGCGAAATGAAGTCATAATGCATACCGTAAGGGTTGCAATAATAACGACTTCGGTAAAACACCCGGTTGGTGGGTAAGGAGTTAAACGCATGCTCAGACTGAGAAACAGGAACGCGAAATAGAAAGTCAAAAGACTCAGAATATGAGTCATGACTAAAAGATGACAAGAATTTTCGCAAACATAAATTTTGGTAATTACGTTCAACCATTTCAAAGTTGGACGGGTCAAATAAAGAACGAAGTTTGACATTCATAAGTGATGAAAATTCACCCAAAGTGAGTCAAATGAGTCAATTAAGGAATAACGCTTAATATAATAGGAAAACGCAAACCGGTGAAACCGGAAAGCTAAAAACAATAAGATAGAAGGACCCGGGTAATGGGTTGTAAAGGAGTATAAGTATGAACCGGGTAATGGTAAGCGTAAGACAAACAGACGTGTAAATGACGCTAGAAGTCGTAAAGTCGGAAAGGATAGTCCGAAAGTAAACAAATGAAACCTTAGACTACGGTCAAGGTCAACTAAAGTTCAAAAGCAAAATTAAATGATTCCAAACATAACAAAGGATGCTTTAAAGCTATATATGTATAAATAGACAATGGAATAAAGACTAGAATAAAAGATGATCTACGGGATCATCATAACCTACGGGATATTAAATAGTGTAAAGGTCTACGGGGCCAAAATGACCCACGGGTCATGAATTGAAGCAAAGGGATCATAAGGGCCTCGTCTTAAAGAGATGAAAGCTTAAGGAAATAGCCTACGATGTTAAGTGAAGGAACCTACGGGTCAATAGTGTAAGGTGAGGGAACTTGTTACGATTCCCCGCGTAAAGCGAGAACGGAAAACAATAAATTATGGGTTGTCAATTTCCTTGATATGAGTAATTGACATAGTTAAAGAGAAAAACGTTAGACTAAAATTCAGTTTTAGTAAGAAACAACATTTTTACAAATATAAGCTCTAATAGGAAATTGAATAGTAAGCATGAAAGATTCAAGTCTTGACGCTGATAGGCGCAAGACGATATATTCGAAAAGTGATCATTTCGAAAATGAAAGGTTGATATAAATTAAACATGACGTGACACGATCACGGTCAAGAAATGAAATGTGAAATGGAATCACATTATAACCAAGCGAGCGGTAAAAAGTAACTGGACTAATAAGTCTAGTTAGTGAGACCGGTTAAGGTCATTTAAGTAAATTTGGTTGTTTGTAAGCGGTGGATTCGGTATAACTGAACCGAATAAATGAATTTGAAAACAAAAGAAATTGTTGCTAAAAGTGAAAGATTTCACTAAAGACCTTTAAACGGGTCAAAGTAACGGATCCATAAAGGATTCGATAGTATATGAAAGTGATGAATATCGCTAAGTAACTAAACTAGTGGAAATAACGAGATTACGTTATTTCGAGTTGCACTATGTCGTAGGAGATATGTAAACGAATAATAACAAAAAAAAGATGTTACCATATTTTTCTGGTAATACTAACAATTGGATAAAAGTATAAGTAATGTTTAAAAGAATTCTCGGCTCAAATACATTGAGTTAAAACTCAATGAATTATGTAAGAAAAGGTTTCGAGGACGAAACCTCTTTAAGGGGGGTAGACTTGTAACACCCCGAAAACGGGTTTGGTAATTAAACCCCGTTAATACTAAAGACGGGGAAAGAACCGTTAGTGGTAAAAGTAAACCGGCAAGTATTAGGAATTAATTGAATAATCCTAATATTTATTTAAAGTGAATAAGAGCTTTCAAGAAAATAGGATGATAAAAGGCCTGATTTAACGGGACTTAAAGTAAAACGGGTTACGACTTCCCGAACCTACTAAGCTAACTAGGAATAATTCTAACCTAGTTAGATAGTGACTTATGAGTGGGTTAAAACACTTAAATTATGAACTAAGGAAAATGGAGGGGGCAAACTTGTTAAACTTGAAACTTGATTTATTAAAAACAAGAATTAAAATAAACCAAACACCCACTTTGGGGGTGTCTGGTCGAACAAAGAAGCAGGGGGTGACATGGGTTTCTTCAAACCCTAAAATCCTCACAAAACTCACAAATTGGAGCCTCTAATCAAGTCTAAATCGAATTTCAAGCACAAATTCATGACCACCTAGTTGAAAGGATCATAAGGTATGTAAAATTGTGATGTTTTGATCCATCTTAAATTCTAGGTTATTTGTAAGAAACTGAAATTGAGCTTGATTATGTCATGCATGGATGAATCTTGAAGTAATATTATGTCTAGGAGTAAACCCTAGTCATTTATTTGTTAAATTGATGTTCATGATTGTGAATTCATGATCATACTCTCATGTGTCAAGTGGGTTTTGGAGAATTATGTTAAACACTAGGATTATCCTTGTTAACTTAGTGTAATAGAGCTCTATTAAGCAAATCCAGATTTGTTGGTATGAAGATTTGTCATGATCATGTAAAAAAAAGAATGTTTAAATCTTGGTTAAGTAGTTAGTCATGAGCTTGATTTCTAGTAGTAAAAATATCATGCTCATAAGGTGTTCGATGTAATGCCTAAGTGAAATTGGGTACCTACTAGTTCATATGAAGAACTTGATTATATAAGGTGTCATGATGAATGCTAGTGATATGATAAACGGGTCTCACTTAAAGATGAGAACCCATAGTTCTTGTGAAATGAATGAATAAATTAGTCTTGATAATCGCTTGCACTAACTAAAGTGATTAAAATGTGATAAACGTGGTTAGAACTTTGGTTAAAACGGTGGTCTAAAGATAACGCCTACCGGGTAATTAAAGAATGCTAAAACTAGTTGATGAACTCGAATATGCAATTAGTATACTAATGGGCATTTGACTTTTAAAAAGTCAAACTGACCTACGATGTGATGAATGATAATTAGACATAGAAAATAAGTGAGGTGGAATAGTCGTGATTGTTAATGATTAATTTAACCGCCTTGTAAATGATTGACAATAGTTTGACGCGTAACAAGCTAGGTGAAAGCTTGGAGGAGGGAGCGGGTCAAACGGAACAAGTATGGAAAGAAAAGCGTGGCGTGGATGCGAAGTAAGTGTAATTTACACACTTATGTAGAATACTCATTTATTCGATACGTTGTAAAAGTGATAACGATAATATTGGAAATATGGATTTTTGTTAAGATTACCTTGTAGTGTAATCTAATAATGAGGAAAAAGGGCAAAAATGGAAATTGGTCAAGTGTCGACTAATGTAAATCAAGGTTAAAAGGATACCCATGGCGTAAGCCGAAATGGGTTGAATTTGTAAGAAAATAGTGTAAAAGAAAAAGGGTATGGTAATAAATCCGGGATGGGATGGATGTATGAATTGGAAATCAAAAAAACGATGTTTTTGATTAAATAGATAACGTTGGGCATATAGTCCAAACGGGTCAAATGGTGATGATAACACCATTTGACAATATCGACTAATGTGATTGTTAAGTCTTATGTTATCAGGAGCGATTAGCAATTTGGATAATCGCGACGCCATAGAATATTGGTTAATTAAAGCAAGGTATAAGTCGGGTCTATTTGTTGACCCGGGCCAGGTACGCATATATAGTCTTATAGTTAAAAGTGCAAAGATTGGTCAAGTATTTAGTGAAAGTCCTTCATCGCAAGTTGAAGGACTAAAATCGACCAAAAAGCCCTTGATGGGTCAACCAGGCAAATGACCCTTAGAGGTTGTTTAGAAACTTATATTATGACCATTCAACCCTCGGATGCGCATAAAAGTTGTAGGAATAAATTTTCTAGGGTTAAACGCCTTAAAGTGCGTCTTGCCGTAAAATGACATATTCGAGGGATAAAATTTGGAATAAGTATTCAAGTACGTTAAATCCACCACAATTATAATTGTGGCGGAAGACTATTCAATATAAATGGGTGGACTTATGTTGCATACAAGGGACGAGCGTAAATTAAGCTTAAAAGTACATAAATACCTTTAACGGGTCAAAACAAGCATTTAAGCGTAAACGGGATTTTATTATGTACGAAACCCGTGAATTGAGATTTATATGATAGGAGATATTGAAATAATGAATTTCATGAGTTTAAAGGTTAAATAAACATGTTTGTTTGATAAATATCGAACGGGTCAAAATTTGGTAAAAAGGGTAATAAGCCGAAGACTTAAAAGTCTGAAATTTTGTTAAATCAAATGTTGGATTTTGACTCCATAATGTGGAGAATCAAATTACAATCATGTAGGAAGAAACGGTAGGTCAAACGGACAAGCGGATTGAAAGATACGGAAGTTTTCGTGTCAAAAACGGCAAAATGGAAAGGTATGATACAGGGGCCACCGTAACTTACGGTGCCCACCATAAGTTACGGTGGGGCTGAAATCGTTACGGTGATTGCCACCTGTGTTACGGTGGGAAAGTTTTTAATTCAGGGGCCACCGTAACTTACGGTGTCCACCGTAAGTTACGGTGGAGGCCAGATTCAAGTATATTGTTTTCGGATCAAGATATCAATGTTGGATTTTCCTAATTTCCTTATTATATTAGTTATTTAATTATCAAAACTGACTTTTAAGTTGGTTTTGATCACAGGTGAATGTCGAGGGTCCCGGATGAAGATCAAGCATCGAGCAAGAACCGAACACACGTTAAACAAAGCTTCCGCAAATGTAGTTTCGCCGTTATTCTAAAACGATGAACCAAACCACATTACGATCTATCACCTTAAATTGTAAAAGTTTTTAATAAACCAGTATTTAGCATGGACATTTAAATATAAATACTCAGTAATTGTGATTTATTTATGAAAATATCAAAACAAACTTATGGTTGTTACAGTTTTGTTCCTCTCAGCTAAATTACGATTTTGCCCTCAATTTAAATTTACATTTTTGTCATCGTTTTTGTTTGCTTTCCCAGTAAAATTACGATTTTGCCCCGAGTGTATAACTACAGACACAAGATGGGGGAATAGTGCCAGGAAGCTGTCTGACACTCCCCCATTGGCCCAACCAATTTACGATTTTATCCCCGCTTTAAAATTACGATTTTACCATTAGTTCAAAGTTACGTTTTTACCCCAGTTCAAAATAAAATTATGTTTTTGCCCCCAACTAAAAATTACCATATTGCCCTCGGTTCAAAATTATGATTTTGACCCGTTTAAATTACAGTTTTGCCATTAGTTTTGTTTTTTCCCCACCCGGCCAAATTACAATTTTGTCCTCAATTTAAATTTACATTTTTGCCATCGTTTTCGTTTACTTTCCCAGTCAAATTACGATTTTGACCCGTTTAAATTACGGTTTTGCCATTAGTTTTGTTTTTTCCCCACCCAGCCAAATTACGATTTTGCCCTCAATTTAAATTTACATTTTTGCCATCGTTTTCCTTTACTTTCTCAGTCAAATTACGATTTTGCCCCAGTGTAAAATTACAATAATGCCATCGTTTTAGTTTTTTTTTGACAAAACTATAGTAGTGTTTTGTTTAAATTGTTTGACTTGGTGTAATTTTTATTCCTGCCAGGCGGCTGCATGGCACACGCTCATTTATTCTAAAAAATTACAATTTTGCCACCGGTTTAAAATTATTGTTTTTCTATCGTTTTTGTTTTTCTTAAGCAAAAGTATGATAGTGTTTTAATTTAATTGGTTGACTCAATATATTATTTTTGAGATCGTGTTATAAGTAGCATGTACAAGTAACCGAAACATAGACGTACATGTTATGAGTGAAAAATATTCGGCTTAGTGCCCCGCAACGCGGGCGGGGCAAAATCTAGTTAACCAATCAATACATGTAAAATTGAATAGTAACTATATATAATATGTTATTCATTCATCCTTTAGTTTGATTTTGTAAATAACTTTTATGTTAGTGTTTTCTTTTAAATCTAACTCCACAGCTATATTTATTATTTGTATTCAAAACAATGTATTTATCTATACGAATGTCCGTAACAATATTAAAAACATATTTTTTATTGTAAACTATATGAGTTTCGATACATGACAAATCTAACCGATTTCGATTGAACAACATCGTACCAATATCGGTAGTATCAGAACCGGCGTTTGTTTTTACGCTTTTTGATTGATGTAAAACATGTGTCGATATCCATTTGAGCATATCACGACTTTATTTTTTTAGTTTTCTCTTTCAGTTACTAAAGCGAGTGACGTATCAGAACGTACGGACCGATTCCAACTGAGTTCCCGCCGCATAGCTCGAAGGAAAACCCACTTGTTATATATTAAAGGGTAAAGGGTAGATGCACGGTATCCTTGACCGCGGAAGTGATCCCACTTCCTAAGCTAGCTACCCGACAACGCTGCTTGGCGGTGAATACCCTGCCAACTCGAGAGGAACGAAAAGCCTGGGGTTACCAAGTTTCGAACCCGCGACCTCAAGGGCCCTCGGGCCGGTTTTAAACGGGTGTCGGTGGCCACTGAACGGAGACCTAGTGGTTAATTTATTATATATATTAGTTTGTTGATTATTCTGTATATTAACTTATTGTTTAATTGTTAGTTATGTATATAAAAATTAGTTTTATTTATCTTCTATAAAACATTCCCGAATTAGTCATTGGCCTAGATTGTTGGGCTCAATAAAAACACAACAATTGTAATTAAATTAATACCGATGCGCTACATGTTTAATTATTTTTTTTGTTTACTACACACCAGTAAGCATACTTTGTAGTTTAAAAACAAACATGAGTTAAATGCTTGGTTGGTCCCTGTGGTTTGCAAAAATTGCAGACTTGGTCCCAAAACTTTACTAATTACACGCGTGGTCCCTGAACTTGTCAAAAGTGCACTCGGTTGGTCCCTAGCCCTAACATCAGTTAAATTTCTCAGTTAACTATGTGTGAAATGACTATATTACCCCTGAAAGCCTAGTCATCTTCTTCAACCTCTTACCCCTGAAAGCCCTAATCATCTCCTTCAACCCTGAAACATCTGCATCATCTTCATCACCATCATCATCTTCATCACCGTCATCTTCAGCATCCATCCACCGATACACACCCACAATTACACATAACAACAACAACCCATACATACATACATACACCATATGTATACACACACCTGTGTCAGAGAAAACGAACGAAGAACAACAATAGATCCAGTGGGTAAGCACAATTCTCTCTGTATCCAATCTCCATAATCCCTACAAACATTTCCCCAATTTCACTAAGACCCACTTCAATCCCTACAAACATTTTCCCCAATTTCACAGAACATCATCAGCAGCTGCAAACCATCTATACCGGTGAAATTCGTCGGAGAATAAACCACCACCGTCATCATTCATCTTCACCATTCACGTCACCATCACCGGACAAACGAGAGGGGAAGGGGCGCCGTTTAAATCCACCACACGGCGGCGCTGCCGTCGTCGATCTGCTCCATCTGTCTTTCTCTTTCTCTCACTTCAGTCTCTCTCTCTCTCTGTCCCTGTCCCTCTCCGTCTCTCTGATCCGTCGCCGCCGTACGCCACCACCAAATGGTGGTGGCCGGCCGTTAAAAATCGAGGGAGAATAGGGTTGGTGTGGTGAATTTAAGATGAACGGGGTGGGGGTGTCTCACCGGAGAAACCCGTCGACCGATCAGCTGGAAATACGGCCGGAGCCGGAGAAGCTTGTCGGAGGGTGCTTGTCGGAGTTAAAGGGGTGTGCGACGGCTCGCCGGAATACGGCCAGTGCCGGAGAAGCTCATCAGAGAGAGTGGGGTGTCTGGTTTGTGTGTGTGCGGCTGGTCTGTTGCCTGCCTTAGGGTTATAAATTTATAGTAGGTGATGAAGATGATGATAGTTGATGAAGATGCAGTGGGTTTGTTAATAAGCAAGGGTATTTTGGTCATTTAACATGGACTTAACTGAGAAATTTAACTGATGTTAGGGCTAGGGACCAACCGAGTGCACTTTTGACAAGTTCAGGGACCACGCGTGTAATTAGTAAAGTTTTGGGACCAAGTCTGCAATTTTTGCAAACCACAGGGACCAACCAAGCATTTAACTCAAACAAACATACTGGAACCTTGTTTAAAAATTATAAAACCTTCTGAACAAAGCAAATGCTCAAAAGAGATCATCATATTCCAAGCTTAAACTATAAACAAAACATCTAAAATAATGTTTTAAATTTAAAGTATTCCCCCACACAACATACATGAAATAAAAGAAACCTTGTATTCATTAGATACCTTGCAAAATAAAAAAAATACTTGTTCCCTTTTACAAACCCATAATCCAAATTTACGATTCCTTTTTTATCCATTGTACCTCCTTAAATACATTTATTCTTTATGCATAGTTATATACATACACAATTTCCACGATAATTTTGATCCTTCCACACTTTTTGCTTCTTCAAACTTCTTAAACTTTCACTCTCATAATCAACCAATGTTCTTTCTTTCCAATCAACTAGTCGTTGTAAAAACTCCATTACCTGCGTTAACCGACAACGAATGATCAAAACGGTCACAAAACCAGAACATCTTGCTCCGGTCAAGATTAGATCGAGGTCATGGATTAAAGGTAAACTTGCCTCGGATGGTTCTTGGAGAGAATAAGATGCATTTGTGTCCCTAGGAATCTTAGACACAAGAATGCCAAAACCTTGGTCTCTTTCTCTTAGTACCTAAAGTTAAACAAAAATAATAAAGCATTTATTCTTCATTTCTTTGATTAAAATAAAAACCCATTTGAAAAAGTATCTTTTACTACATAAAGATGCATTTCATGACAAAAATATCTAGTCATTATGGATCAAGAAATGACCTTGAAGGCGTCCTCATCCGTACGATCATCCCCAATGTAAATCGGAAACACATCAGTGCAATTGGCATAACCTGAACACAAAGAAACCATCATGCATGTTAGTGGCGCCTTTTTTATAAGATTTATAGTTTATACTACTTGAAAGTTGAAACAAGATTCCAAATGACGTCGTACCAAGCGACTCCAACAAGAACTCGAGGGCCTTGCCTTTGTCCCATTTAATGGTGGGTCGGATCTCTAATACCTACAACCAGCAAAAAGCTATAGTTAGCCCATGCGTAGTAGAGCGCTATGAGGGGTGAAAAGGGCCTATGGCGCCCCATAGCGCCCAGAACACGCCCCTCCCCCGTTATGGAGGGTTATAATTCCAGCCGTTATATATATAACGGCGTTACACATTGGTTTCTCTCACACACATATATAATTGAAATATTGGTGAAAAGACGATTCTAACCTTCCTTCCTTGAGTTAATCTCAGCTTTGGGTAGTTTTTGAGTACTGATTTAACTATGCCAGCCAACTCACTCCATTTCTTCTCATCAACACATCTGAAATGTACTGATAGACAAAACTTATTGTTTTCCACTTTTGCCCCTGCTGTGGATTGTGTTTTCTCAATGAGTATCCCATAAACCTCATCAATCATGGGTAGATATTCGCTCGCGGGTTGGCAAAGAACACTCGGAGAACTCTGCAAATCACCAACAAATTTGTAAATTTTCATGGAGATTCAAGTGTTTGCAGCATATAAAGTGAAGTGACTCACTTTCTTGTTTTTTGACCCTGTAGATGGGCCTCTAATGTCCATCCCATGGCTTCCGGCATAGTAGAGCTCGGCTAGTTTGACAAAATTGTACACCTTGTCTCGGCATCTTCCGCTAACAATCGCAGTCGGAAAGAACCCGGAGAGTTTTCTGACGGTTGCTCGCATCTAATGATGATGTGAAAATCAATATGTAAGTATGTATGGATGTAAACGAGTCAAGCTAAGCCCAAGCCATAGTAATGATGGTCAATCCAACGACGAGTTTAAATTAAAGCCCGAATTTTAATATATATAAAATATTTTTTTTTACAAAACTTATTATTTTTTTGTTTTTATATACACATCAATATGTAAATATAAGATCAATAATTTTTAAATGTATATAAATTATATTTTTAATCAACCTTTTTTTAGAGCATATACATCCTTTCCATCAAATTACGTGAAAATGTCTACGTATTATAAAAAGTAATTGTGATTTAAGAAAAAAGAAAAATGGTACTGTTCATACGTATATTTGAAAACACTATTCACACTCTATATTTTTAAATACAAAATATAATATAATAATTATATGTAGATTTGATGGAAGAGAACTGAATACTCTTTAACTATATGAGTTTGCTCAGCTTTTTACGATCCCGAGCAAGAACACGATCTCAACAATTTAGTTCGTTAAGACAAATGAATCGGGTTTAACTCGAGCTCAACATTTTGGCTCGTTTAGATTGACGAGCTGCTCAGAGACTTATGTATAAGCCAAGATTTGGAACTAGCCAGCTCAGCTCAGCTCGTCTCGATTACAGATTTAAACGAAAATATAAACTGATGATTACCGAATCAGACATATAAGCACGATCAGGATCATCAACGATAGGAGAGAGCGTCCCATCATAGTCCAAAAACATGACTATTTGTTTCCCTTTCGACGCATTCGTAATTTCATCAAACACCTCCAACGCAGAAGGAAGCCTGTCACGACTAACTTCCCGACGATGAGACGTCGGAGAAGAAGCCCTCATCGATTCCACCCACGTGTTAACCTTCATTCCTCCATTTATTTCAACAGACATCTTCTTCACCTCCGCCGTGAATAACGGCGGAGGCACCTCCACACCGGATTTCGCATCCGCAGCCACCACTTTCTGCTTTTTAGTCATATGTTTAATAAGATATTAGCTGAATTAAGATCCGAGTTTGTAGAGAGAAACAACAAATGATTGGAGATTTTGGTGTGAAGGAACAAGGGGATGGTTTGGGGTGTTTTATAGTTGTAACGGAACAGAAACAGACAAAAGGGGGAGGGGGGCCCACATAATTGAGTGGGGACCAGTGGTTAACTAACGATATTCAAGAAGGGTTCCACTATAAAAGCTGTGGATTGAATCACATGGAAACGTAACCCCACCGTCTGTCGTATCGTATCTCTGCAACCGCCGTCAACCTATATGTAGTAGAAGTGTAGAAGTACCAATCTCTTTGTTCAGAACTAACTGCTGGTGAGACAGCTGGCATGGTAATTTTTACACGTGTTGGAAGTATCATGGATCCCTACATCACTTGCCTTCATCTTCAACTGAGGGTATGGGAAGCCTCATCCTCAAGGGATGGGACGTTACGTCACCGCCATGTAAGCGGGGGTCTAAAGGGGATGGATCTAAGGTGGTAGGGATGAACCTCTTTATATATATATATATATATATAAGAATAAGTTAAAATGAGAACCACCTCGAGTTGTAAGAACCAGCGAGAACCACCCCCGCGGGGGGCCGTTGACCACGATTTTTTTTTACAACTAGATGTGTATATTTTAATACCATACGTAAAGTTTGTGTTTAAACGGCGCGCCCGAGGGGGTAGTTTTTTACGCCCAAAGTTTGGTTAAAAAAAAAAGAAAAAAAAAAAAAATAAAAAAACCCAAACTTTGGGCGTAAAAAACTACCCCATCGGGCGCGCCGTTTAAACCCAAACTTTGCGTAGGGTGTTAAAATATACACATCTAGTTGTAAAAAAAATCGTGGTCAACGGCCTCCGGCGGGTGTGGTTCTCGCTGGTTCTTACAACTCGAGGTGGTTCTCATTTTAACCTTCCCATATATATATATATATATATATATAATAAATGAAAGTTATTTGGGCCACGTGTCACTTGATTAGGGCATCCTCAGTTCTCTTTTCCCGCCCAACAATGTCATCTCCTTTTCCTTATATAAACTCTCTTCTCACTTCTCATCTTTGTTTACAAACCTTGGGTTCCTTCACTCTCTATATTCAGGCGATTCAAATTCAAATTTCACAAACCCTGCAAATTATTGAGATAATTCTTTCCATCCAAACCTTAATCTTCTTCCAGACGCCACCATAAAATCTTCTTTTGTTCATCGATTAGTTCATCAAAAGGTTTGTTCTTCTTTTTTTAGTTGAAATACTTTCATGATTTCCTCTTATTTACATGAATCTTAATTTCTACTCGTAATCTAATCATATGGTTCCAGGGTTGTTGTCATCAAAGTTGAAATCCGCTTAGCTTTGGATAGATTTCTGCCATAAGCTGGTATGTTTGAATATGTTTTGAAATTAGCGTTTTTTTCTAGATGGTGATGATATGAGTATAACATCTGTTGTTTATTGATGTTTGAGTATGTTCAGCCATTATTCTTTCTGAAATTAGAGTTTCATTTCCAGTTCTCGAGGTATTATCTGTTTGTAACAGCAGTGGTTCAGCATCTACAGTGGATTCAACATCAGGTGTTTGCTATTATTGTTTGATGTTGTTTGCTATTATTGTTTGATGTTGTTTGCTATTGTTGTTTGCAGTTGAAGATATCTTAATTAAGGTAATAATTGTATTACATCCTGTTGAAAAATAGAACTGATAAATTTAGGGAAAGTGAGGTTGAAAGATAATAACCCAACAGTGGAGCATTTCATTCTACAGGTTCCATAAATTATGATGATGAAGATATCTTAATTAAGGTAATAATTGTATTACATCGTTTAAAGTATGTGTTTTTTGCTACTCCGATTTTCAATTTTGACATTTTTATTTTGAAGTGATATACTCTAATTCTCGGTTTATATTTCAGTCTAATCACAGTTGTTTGAAATTCATACAATCTGCTGCGGGTTATTATAGGTTTGTATTCAAAGAAGCATAAAGTTTAATTAAACACAAAGAAAGATTATTAAATTTATAGTTAAAATAATTTTTGCTTATGTCTAAATGATGATGATGATTATAATTCACTTGTGCAGAAGATGATGATGGAGAACCCACAGTAGTTCCTACTAAACGCAAGAAAGGATCTGCTATTGTTGTAAGATAAGATTTTATCTTACTAGAGAGTCTAGAGTAATGGTGTTTCCTGTCTTTTTTGTATTAAAAGAAGCATAAAGTTTGTTTTAAAGGAGCTCTTTATGAACAAAGACTGATGAGGCCTATCCACTGTTGAAGACAAGGTCCTGTTAAAGAGAATCACTTTATGTACCTAGAGTTTGATTAATCAAAGGAAAACGACTGTTTAGCATCAGCAGTGGTTCGGCATCTACAAGGGATTCAAATTTAGTATTTAAGTATCAGTGGTTCTTATGCAACTTTAGTATTTCATTATGAGTTTGTTTCATGTTGTAAGAATCAGTGAATTCTCAGATAATAGATTGCTTTGCCCGATTAGATTATGTGTTAAATTATAGTTCTTTAAGTGATTGTTTCGTTTTCTTGAATTCTATGTAATTTTGTAAAGAAGTACAATAACAAACAGTGGTTTTAACATCTGTTTGCAATTTGGTCAATAGTTAATGGAAACCCCTGTTAGGTTGAACAGTAGATGTTATTAACTTAAACATCTGTTCAGGAAAACGACTGTTTGCACTTTATGTACCTAGAGTTTGATTAATCAAAGGAAAACGACTGTTTAGTATCAGCAGTGGTTCAGCATCTACAACGGATTCAGATTTAGTATTTAATTATCAGTGGTTCTTATGTAACTTTAGTATTTCATTATGAGTTTGTTTCATGTTGTAAGAATCAGTGAATTCTTAGATAATAGATTGCTTTGCCCGATTAGATTATGTGTTAAATTATAGTTCTTTAAGTGTTTGTTTCGTTTTCTTGAATTCTATGTAATTTTGTAAAGAAGTACAATAACAAACAGTGGTTTTAACATCTGTTTGTAATTTGGTCAATAGTTAATGGAAACCCCTGTTAGGTTGAATAGTAGATGTTACTAACTTAAACATTTGTTCAGGGTTAAACAGATGTTTGGGGTTTAACAGATGTTTGGCTCTAAACCAAACATCTGTTTAAGGTCAACATCTATTCGAGTATTGGTCCTGTTGTGAAATTTGTTTGACCCAACAGTGGTTTTAAACCACCAGATAAACATCTCTTTATGTGCAAACACCTGTTTATGGTCAAACTTCTGTTTATGGGCAAACTTCTGTTTAAGGCGAAACATATGTTTCTTCAAAATCTGTTGACCATTGACTGACCAAACATCAGTGTTTAAAAAACTGTTGGGTATCCACTGATAGGAAAAATAGCCACTACTCACTTTTTTTATTGTTGGCATCTATTGATATTGACCATCAGTTGTTTTCCTAAAAAACAGCCACTGCTCACTTTTTTGTTATTGATGGTGTTAATTAGTGATAGATTGAAATTATCAAATAAAAACTAGAATTACAATGAAATTACCATTTTACCTCGTCTTTACATACCAATGAGGTAAGATTTCCTCCAACATTGTTTTGATAATACAATTTAAAAAAATTCTTTATAACTATTTGTTGGAAATCAAATCAGTAATTAATGCTAATTTCTTGAGCTTTGGACATTTAAAACATGCAAAATGTGAATTTCAAACTCACGGTTTAAAAATTAGAAAAGTCATCATGACAATGACAGTTGCTTTCAAATCATCATCATCAGTAATTACTGATAATATCAGTAATTACAGAAAAGTCATAATGACAATTGACGTTCTCTTTTTTTTTTTCCTACTTTGCATAACAATTCAAATTCAAATATTTAATATTTAATATTTTAATAAAGGAGTATATAATGATATAGGCGCTAATCTCCGATTACACTTCTTTGTTCGAATGCATCTTTCTGTTGACCATTGATTGACCAAACATCAGTGTTTAAAAAACTGTGGGGTATCCACTGATAGGAAAAATAGTCACTGCTCACTTTTTTTATTGTTGGCATCTATTGATATTGACCATCAGTTGTTTTCCTAAAAAACAGCCACTGCTCACTTTTTTGTTATTGATGGTGTTAATTAGTGATATATTGAAATTATCAAATAAAAACTAGAATTACAATGAAATTACCATTTTACCTCGTCTTTACATACCAATGAGGTAAGATTTCCTCCAACATTGTTTTGATCATACAATTTAAAAAAAAATTTATAACTATTTGTTGGAAATCAAATCAGTAATTAATGCTGATTTCTTGAGCTTTGGACATTTAAAACATGCAAAATGTGAATTTCAAACTCACGGTTTAAAAATTAGAAAAGTCATCATGACAATGACAGTTGCTTTCAAATCATCATCAGTAATTACTGATAATATCAGTAATTACAGAAAAGTCATAATGACAATTGACGTTCTCTCTTTTTTTTCCTACTTTGCATAACAATTCAAATTCAAATATTTAATATTTTAATAAAGGAGTATATAAGGATATAGGCGCTAATCTCCGATTACACTTCTTTGTTCGAATGCATCTTTCTGTTGACCATTGACTGACCAAACATCAGTGTTTAAAAAACTGTGGGGTATCCACTGATAGGAAAAATAGCCACTGCTCACTTTTTTTATTGTTGAGATCTATTGATATTGACCATCAGTGGTTTTCCTAAAAAATGGCCATTGCTCACTTTTTTGTTATTGATTGTTTTAGTTTAGTGATAGATTGAAATTATCAAATAAAAAGTAGAATTACAATAAAATTACCATTTTACCTCATCTTTACATACCAATGAGGTAAGATTTCAAACAACATTGTTTTGATCATAAAATTTAAAATTAAATTAAAAAATAAAAAAAATTTCTTTATAACTATTTGTTGCAAATCAAATCAGTAATTAATGTTAATTTCTTGAGCTTTGGACATTTAAAACATGCAAAATGTGAATTTCAAACTCACGGTTATTATGTTTTTAAAAATTAGTAAAGTCATCATGACAATGACAGTTGCTTTCAAATCATCATCAGTAACCACAGAAAAGTCATCATGAAAATTGACCTTCTCTCTCTTTTTTTTTCCTACTTTGCATAAGGATATATACTACTGTGGATTACGTATAAACATCAGTTCCCAATAAATAAGATAATTTAATAATTATCAGTTCCCACATTCAAAATTGAAAATTCAAACCGTATATTCTAATCCTATAAATAAGATATAATTATCTACTATCACATTCAAATCTCGCTCGCTCATATATGTGTGCGTATATCTCTCTCTCAAATGCATCTTTCTCGTGATTTAGGCGCTAATCTCCGATTACACTTCTTTGTTCGAATGTTTGTTGAACATGTTATCGTTCCAGTATCATTGTTCCAACATCGTCGTTTCAATGAAGATTCCCATCACAAGTCAACCTTTCAATATGGATGTTGCAGTATCATTGTTGCAACATCGTGAAAAGTTGCGTTGTTCGATTTTCGTTAAATCGAAAGTCAGGTTTTCTTGTGTCAGGTTTGTCATTGGGATTTCTTCTTTTATAGAAAGTATGGATAGATTCTTGCAATATCTTGAAAACTTAGATGTGCTACAACAGTTGAGAAGAGAGCTTTGCATTTTAGGTTTGTTTCTTGTTTGTGTTGTCAGTAATATAGAGTGCGGTGATAGAGACTTGCAGTTCTTGGCGATGCTGAAGTACATACATCTAGAGGTTCAACAATGGATGGAGTTGAAACTAAAGTTTCTTAATTACTGATGTTATTCTTAGATTTGAACTTTAATACTGTTTAGTATGTCATGTAATTATTGGACTTTTAGTTTTAAGGTCATGAATAAATTAATAAATTTTATTTTATGAATCTATGTTGTATTTTTTTTTTATTATTTACTGTTTTAGTAAGATTTAAATTATGTTGATGTTGAATTGTGTCTGAACATCTGTTTGGTAAGACAACAGAGGTTTAATAGTGTCAATGCTTCTTCTCAAAGGGTTATGTTGCGGTTATAACAGCTGATCATGCTAAGGACTGTTATAGTTAACAACTGCTCTTTATAAAGACTGATGTTCTTAATGGTTGATGAGGCCTATCCACTGTTGAAGACAAAGCCATGTTAAAGACAAGCACTTATGTAGCTAAAGACTGATCAACCAAAGGAAAACCACTGCTCAGTAGCAGCAGTGCTTCAACATCTATAGTGGATTCAACTTTAGTATTGATGTACCAGTGTTTCTATGTTGTGTTATATTTTTATTTATTATTTAGTGTTTGAGTACGATTTAAATTATGTTGATGTTGAATTGTGTCTGAACATCTGTTTGATAAGACAACAGAGATTTAATAGTTTCAATGCTTCCTCTCAAAGGGTTATGTTGTGGTTATAACAACTGATCATGCTAAGGACTGTTATAATTAACCACTGCTCCTTATAAATACTGATGTTCTTAAAGGCTGATGAGGCCTATCCACTGTTGAAGACAAAGCCATGTTAAAGACAAGCACTTATGTACCTAAAGCCTGATCAACGAAAGGAAAACCACTGCTCAGTAACAGCAGTGCTTCAGCATCTATAGTGGATTCAACTTTAGTATTTATGTACCAGTGTTTCTATGTTGTATTCTATTTTTATTTATTATTTAGTGTTTGAGTACGATTTAAATTATGTTGATGTTGAATTGTGTCTGAACATCTGTTTGATAAGACAACAGATGTTTAATACTTTCAATGCTTCCTCTCAAAGAGGTTTTTGAGTCGTTATAACAGCTAATCATGCTAAGGACTGTTATAATTAACCACTGCTCCTTATAAATACTGATGTTCTTAAAGATTGATGAGGCCTATCCACTGTTGAAGACAAAGCCATGTTAAAGACAAGCACTTATGTTCCTAAAGCCTGATCAACGAAAGGAAAAACATTGCTCAGTAGCAGCAGTTCTTCAGCATCTATAGTGGATTCAACATCAGTATTTTATACTCTGTTAGATTGTTAAATTTCATATCATAGGGTTGTTTATATGTAACGGTATTTATCACATCACCCCAGCATGCTAACTGATTATATGTAATATTTATTTAAAAAATCTCAACATTCATCTTAAAAATAGTTAAAATGAATTTTTTTTTATGAATTATAAGCATTAAAATGTTTTAAGTCTATCCACTGATAACTTAAAGTCTCCCACTGTTTTTCAGTGTAATCATTGCAACCACTGTTATTATTCCATCAGTGTCTTCATAAAACAACTGTGTTCCATTACTCATCAGGGGTTGGCTCATGGACAGTTCATAGCCGTCAGATCTTTTGTAACCGCTGCCACGTCAGCATTCACTTCTCCTGCTATAAAACCCTGATCAAAACCCCCAATCAGGGTTTTAACTGTCGAATCGAATTGATTTTTCCTTTTTCAAAGCAGTTATCCTCCATTTCTCTCAAAATTCCTCATCGTCCTTCTTCCTCAAATGGCAAAATCACGGTCTTCATCAGTTAAAAGGAAATCCAGTCAAAAGGTCATACAAATTCGATACAAAGCTCCCCATAACTACTTGGGTCTCTTGACAAAACCAACACTGAAACGTTCAATTCCGTCATAGATGCCTTTTCGTCTTCAAAATACAAAACTTTGCTGACTTCTGATGCTCCGATTTACTTAGCAACCCAGAGGGAATTTTGGAAAAATGCAAAACTTGAATATCAAGATAAAACACCCATAGCTATCAATTCCTCGATAAAGGGTGTTGATGTTAAAATCACACCACAAACCATTTCTGAGGTGTTTGAACTCAATGATCTTGAAGGTAAGACTTCTTTCCCTAAAATAGAGTATCAAACAGATTTTTTAGAAAGAGGGTATGCAAAGCAAATGAAGAAAAAACACTTTGCAAAAAGGCAGTTTTCCCCCTGCCCCAAGGTTTTTGTTTCATACCCTCTTAATGTGTGTTTCTAATAAGACCACTGCTTTCAATGAAATTCCATTAAAGATCCAATACCTGGCATATGCTATCTTGCATGGGGAAAACTTTATCTATTCACAGGAGATCTTTAATGACTTGGTAAAAAATGTTGATAGCAAATCATTTTTACTATTTCCAAGGTTCCTAAGCTTTTATTTTCAAAAGAAATTTGGAAAGGATGATGCTCATGTACTCATCCAGGGTGAACCTTTTCAAATAAATGGCCTTACACCGTTAACATTTACAAGGCTATCAAAAGTGTCCAAAACACAAGCACATGCTCCTGAGCAGACTTTAGCAGCTACCACTGCTCCTCAGGCACCTGCTGCTGAGCCCACTGCTCAAGGTGATCACAGCAGCAAAACAACTGCTGTGAAACCGACACCTAAATCCACCAAAAGACCAAGACAAAAGAAAACACAAAAGCCCATCAAACCTAAAACAAAGGCAACTCTGGAAGATGAGATCCCAGAGCCACTGCCGGTGAAAACACAAAAGTCACCAGAAACCACTACTGCTACTTCCTCACAGCAGATGGTAGAAATATCTCAACCTGAGCCTCAAACTCCTCCTGTTTCTTTTCAAAAAGAACAGGTTGTAAGAATAGGGACATCAAATTATGTTGCTTTGGACTCACTTGAATCCATCATCCCCAGCCCACTGCCCGGGGCAAATCCTCTTTCCACTCCCGTACTCACTGTTACAATTCCACCACAAACAAAACTTTTGTTGGATGCAGTTGATATAAATCAGATAGCAATCAGTTCCTCTCAACCCCCTATCACTGAGAGCATGCCACAGAAAGTGACTGTGTCTGAGCTCCCTATCATTGCTAACCCACTAACAACACCTGAGGAGGTTACACTGCAGGATGTACAAGTACTTCCTGTCAGTAGTTCAAGTGAAGCAGCTACTACAAGTGTTGAACCCACTGGTTTACACTTGGACAGTAGTTTCATTAATCAGACTTCCTTGAAGGCAATTTATTCTATGGGAACCTTTCTAAATACTGGTGTGTATCCTGTATACACTGGTGAGCTTAGATTGGTAACCTCTGCTGAGGAAAGAAGTCCCCAGTTCCAAGAAAAAAAGGGGCAACAGGGGATGACTTTTGGGAAAGTCTCCCTCAGTCAACCACTGTTACAACCACCTCTGGTGGGAAATCAGATGATCCCATTAAATTGGATGATGGTTTAATGTACCGAGAATTGAGGGAGAGACTTAACAAACTGGATACATCTATTGCAGAAATCAAAACCATACTGCAACAGTTGTTACAAAAACAGCAGGCACCACCTGCTCCCACTGACCTTTGGGTAGTATTTCAACCTCTGCTTCACCAACAAAGAGCAAATGCTTATTAGAAACATGAAATTCAGCTTCAAAATATCAGAAATATAATGGAAGCCAGGTTCAAAGACACTCAGGCAGATATAAAAACCCTGAAGGCTCAATTTATGAACACCACTGGCACTGCTCCTCCCTCTATCATCTTTGTGGACAACCCACCACCAAATAATGCCAAAAAAGGCGGAGAAAATGAGGCAGTTGAAGAAAAAGGGATATGAAGATGGTCTGTACATTGCACCAGATAATTCAACAATGCTTGCACACATCCCTTTGCCAGATGGTTCCAAAAAGGTTGATGTAACCTTAAATGCCATTGCTGATGCAAAAGCAAGGGTGAAAAAGGATATGGAGGCAAAGGATAAAGGAAGGTTTGAACAGGAGAAGATAGTTTTTATGGAGATGAATGAACAGGGTACTTCTGAGCCAAAGGATCAAGAAAATTCTCAGCCCATAAGAAAGTCTACTAAAAAAGTCATACAACCCAAAACCACACCTCCCAAATCCACAAATCAAACTCCCAAACCTTCCAAAAGCTCCACACATCAATCTTCGAAACCAACAGATGTTAAAACACCTGTTGTATCAACAGTTGTTGCTTCTTCAGTGGTTTCAACATCTGTTATCCAAACTTTCACCACTACCACTTCAACACACACTACATCCACTGTCTTATCTCCATTACGAAAAATCCCTTCACCACCACCAATACCACCTGCTAAAAGGCAGAAGACAACAGTTGACACATCATCCGTGGTAATGGCAACAGTGGTTGAAACCCCAGTTGTTTCAACAGCTGTTAGTCAAACACACACCATCACTACTCAAACACCCCAAACAAAACCATCATCACAAAACTCACCACCTGCCTTAAAGCAAAAGACAACTGTTGATACATCAACAGTGGTTGAGACACCAGTTGTTTCGACAACCGTTAGTCAATTACCTACCACTTTTAACAATCCTTCCCAAGCCATAATTCTGTTTGCTCCAAAACCTCAAATAGAAACACCTCCTCCTGAAAATGTGTATACTAGAAGAAAAAATCTTCAAGTGCATGATGATGATATACCAGCACCTGATCCTGTTTCATCTGTACCTTACAAAATCACCAAACCTGAATCTTTCATTCCTCCAAAATTGGTCAATCCAATCAAAGATCCAATAGCTCTTCAAGGATATGAGTCTGCAGATGGTACCCCAGCAGCTTCCAGTTATCCACTGAAACTCCATGCAGTAAAGAATGAAATGAGGCAGTTCTACATAGTTGATGATCCTTCAAAAAGGAAATTCCCTTCTCTGGTTGGTTTTAGAAATCCAAAAAACATGGATGAATATCTAAAACTAAAAGCTAGACAAGCTCAAATAATAGCTAGGGTTGAATGCGAAGGAGAAAATGAGAATGTGTATTCAAGTCATTATCAGTTTTTACTCACCAAAGTCAAGCTCATGGAAGACTATGCTAGAGATTTGAGTAAAGAAATGTCAAATTTACCACCAGAACCTGGCCTGCAAAAAGATGTGAGAAAAGACATTCTGACATTGATCATGAGTGAGAAGTTCTACCCTGCCAAGGAAGAGCAATTCCAAGATTGGCCACTTGTTGGTCTCAAAGCAGAACTCAATAGAATTGAAAGAGTAAAAAGAGATCCAAGCATGAAAAGGTCAGCACCAAATTGGCATAAATACAAAAAGGCTATTGATGATCTTACCTTGGAGTATAAAAGAAAGAAACAAGAGTTGGTTGATGCAAAGGTTGCAACTGCCAAGGCCATAGCAAAATGGACAAGGCAGTACACTGATGAAGCTTATGAAAGGCTTAGAAAAAAGAGAGAAACAGATCCTAGCCTTCCAAAGAAGCCTGATTACAAAACTATTAACATGTCAAAGAAGCAGCTCCACAATTCTGAACCACTGTTCACATCATCAGATACCTCTGTCATTATGTTAAACCAAAGAAAGAGGCAAAAGTTGACTGATGCAGAAGAGAAAGAGCAAGAAGCTGTATATTTTAAACTGGCTATCAAGACAATGGCACTTGAAGATGACAGCTCAGCAAAGCTTCTACATACATTGGAATCCAACCACTGATGAAGCATAAAAATTGAACCTCAAACTACTGATGGGATCCAAGCATTGTTGAAGATCAAAACATTGTCATTCAAGCTCTGATCACCCTTTGAAAATAACACTGATCCTCAACATCAGTGCTTAGATTACAACAGTGGAATGAAGAATCAATGTTTATGTATCAGTAGTTTGAATATAATCAGTGTCTGTTGTTATAGATTCAGTGTTTATGTTGAACATCTGATCTGATTTACTTTTGGTCAACATTTGTTTGAATTTTGGTCAACATCTTATTTTGTTAAGAAGTACAAGAACAAACATTTTTACAAAATCCCAAATCACCCGATCATTTAAGTGCATTGAAGTAAAATTGGAAATAATGTTATTCATGTGGTCCTGTTGTTGAATAGATCTAATTCCGTGATTTTAAGACAATGTTGTTGAATAGAATAAGATGGTTGATGTAATGTGGTCGTATTAATAACAAATTGTAATTAATTAATCTAAATAACTTTCCCGAGCCCGGGAAGCAATCCCGGGTAAAAACCTAGTATATATATATATAGATGTAAGATCAAATAAAAAGTTTATTTTTGCCTAAGTAGGATGAGAAGGAATCTTAACTATTCATTTTTCAAATCAATGGTTAAGATGAAAGTGTAGGAGAAAGGAGGAGTGCAAGGATATATTGGGAAAACACTATTTATGGACTTTCTCTCTCCACATGCAAGGCACATGCATATTCCACCCCCGTTTTTTAAACGTTCATAACTTTTTTATACGACGTTATTTTTTCACAAAAATTTCACCGTAAAATCGAGCGTCTTTTTATCTTTAATTTAAGTACCATATTGCTATATAAAATGTGAAGACTAAAAAAACCCACTAAAATGTGTTGTATTTCTATGTTATATAACATTTTTTTGTGCTGGATTTTTGTACTATATTTTTGTGCTAAATTTTTTGTGCTGAATTTTTTTGTCTTAATTTTTTTTCTCAATTTTTTGTGCTGGATTTTTTTTGTACTGCATTTTTTGCTGAGTGTTTTTTGTGCAATATTTTTTTTGTACTAGATTTTTTTGTGCTATATTTTGTTGTACTATATTTTTTTAGCTATATTTTTTTGTACTAGATTTTTTGTGCTAATTTTTTTTTGTACTAGATTTTTTTGTTGTATTTTTAAAAAACAAAAGGGGTGACACATGTCATTTTTACTCATATTTATAAGGATCAAAATGTCCTCTATTCCTAGTTATTAGGAGTGCCACATGTCATCATCACAATCTTTCTTAGGCTACTTAGGCAAAATCCACTTTTTAGTTTATCATTCCCCTATATATATATATATATGTATGTATAGGTGTGTGTGGGAGTGAAGAGCGTCGAACCCGGCTTGTGGAGGACGGAGATAACACGCCTGGCCCGGCGCCGGAGCAAGGGGGCAGGGAAGACGGGGCGGCGAGATGGGGACGGGCATGGGCAGTGGCGGATCCAGTATTTTTTTCCAAGGGGTTCACTTTTTTAAATGTTCCCGCATCATATGTCGGAACATTAAAAAAATACGGGTTAGTTCGATGGTTCGGGTCAGGTAAAGTTAATCACATAATAAAAATACGATACAATAATGATATAACATTGTCATTTGCTCGAAAAAACCTAATCTGTCACAAACCTATTCATTTTAAACTTTTCTTTCTAAAACTTTTTAACAAATATAGCTTTTTGTACAACAATCTAATTCTACTTCCAATTTACAACATTGCCAACTATGGGACTCAAACCTTCCTTCGTAAGGAGAGACACCATTTTACACACTATAAAGCCGATACACCAATGTCCACTATGGGATTCAATATCGAAACAAGAAAATCGAAGCTTTAAAGTGATAATTGATAAATCCCTCCAAACATCTAAACCGATGTATACATACCCCGATTAGCTCGATTGAAATTTACACCTTGATGCATAGATTTACTTAGCACCAAGAACTCATGAAATAAAGTGTACAATTTGCATTATTATCCTCACCAACTTTTTTACATACATCCTCAAATCATTCAGGCATTTTTAGTATTTAAAACCGAGTTTCTTAATTTCTTATCGACTGAAACATCATACCAACAATTCGAAAACAACAAGAACATAAAATGCACATAGTCGATTCAATCACTCACATTCATCAGATCCATTTACAAAGGATGAACTGTCTTCCCCTTACCAACAACCGTGTTCATCGCTGATCTCATCGACGCCGTTACTGAATTCAAT
This sequence comes from Helianthus tuberosus, assembly GCA_030545235.1. Lineage (NCBI taxonomy): Eukaryota > Viridiplantae > Streptophyta > Magnoliopsida > Asterales > Asteraceae > Helianthus > Helianthus tuberosus. The sequence continues at coordinate 2,350 of JARYGA010046081.1, read as the reverse complement.
GCTGCCTCAATATACCTTAGAAAAAAAATCGATAAAAATTGCTTAAACCCGACTCGAACTCGGGAACAACAGTATAACAAGCGTGCGTTTTACCAGTAGACAAGACTACATCTTTGGTTAAAGGTTCCTTTACAAAATATAAAAGGGTTCCTTCAGATTTTTCTATATGACGTAACACTATAAATCACGAACCGAGCGGGTTCCTAGGAACCCCCTTCTTGGGTGTAGATCCGCCCCTGGGCATGGGGACGGCCCCCATACCCTCCAGTCTCACCTAATTCTATATTTTGTTGCAAAACTAAAGAATTTGAAGTAAGACTGTCTCCAAAGCTGTCCGTATGCTCGCGCCCTTACCACGCTGGAGCCATCCTTTGCATGGGAGGTTCACGTCTGATGTTGTCCGAAGATGAGAAGCCCTTGTAGACAGTAGCGGATTTAGAAAATCTTTATAGGGGTAATGTTTTAAAAAAGCGGGTTAACGAAATCAAAAAAATGTCAAATTATTTTCAAAATTTACACTACCACCAGAGCGTCACGAGATAGCGGAGGCTACCCCGTCCGCCCCTGCGCTTGCAGAAGGGCGTGGAGTTCCCTCGGTCCAAATGTTGGGGTGGGCCCAGTTCCGGCTGAAAACAATATATATATATATATATATATATATATATATATATATATATATATATATATATATATATAGGGGAATGATCCACTAAAAAGTGAATTTTGCCTAAGTAGCCTAAGAATGATTGTGATGATGACATGTGGCACTCCTAATAAGTAGGAATGAAGGGCATTTTGGTCCTTATAAATATGAGTGAAAATGACATGTGGCAACCCTTTTGTTTTTTAAAAACACAAAAAAAATCTAGTACAAAAAAATCTAGCACAAAAAATCTAGTACAAAAAATATAGCACAAAAAAATCTAGCACAAAAAAATTCAGCAAAAAAAATGTAGTACAAAAAAATCCAGCATAAATTAAAAATTGAGAAAAAAAAAAATTTAAGATAAAAAAATTCAGCCCAAAAAATTTAGCACAAAAATATAGTACAAAAATCAAGCACAAAAAATGTTATACAACATAAAAATACAACACAATTTAGTGGCTTTTTTTAGTCTTCATATTTTATATAGCAATATGGTACTCAAATTAAAGATAAAAAGACGCTCGATTTTATGGTGAAATTTTTATGAAAAAATAACGTCGTATAAAAAAGTTATGAACGTTTAAAAAATGGGGGTGGAATATGCATGTGCCTTGCATGTGGAGAGAGAAAGTCCATAAATAGGATTTTCCCAAGATACCATTCCACTCCTCCTTTCTCCTACACTTTCATTTTAACCATTGATTTGAAAAATGAATGGTTAAGATTCCTTCTCATCCTACTTAGGCAAAATCAACTTTTTATTTGATCTTACCCCTATATATATATATATATATATATAGGGGACCGCTAGAATGAGAACCACCCCGAGTTATGAGAACCGCGAGAACCACACCGTACGGGGCGAGGTGGACCAATTTTTTTTTCGAAAACATAGATTAGTGTATCACAAACACAATCGTAAATTTTTTTTTAAAAAAATAACGCCTTGTGGGTAGTTTTTTACACCACAAAAACGTGGTTTACGAGTTCCGTAAATTTACGGAACTCGTAAACCACGTTTTTGTGGTGTAAAAAACTACCCACACGGCGTTTTTTTTTAAATTTCTTTTTTACGATTGTGTTTGTGATACACTAATCTACGTTTTGGAAAAAAAAATTTGGTCCACCTCGCCCGGAATCAAGTGGTTCTCGCGGTTCTCATAACTCGGGGTGGTTCTCATTCTAGCGGTCCCCTATATATATATATATATTCTCTATTGGTGTTGAACAACGGAATTGAATGGTTGTTGACCTTTAACAGCGGTCGTTCTATTTGAAAGTGATGATATTGATCGAAGGCTACAGAACTGGTAGAAATGGGTAGCAGTTGTGGTTGTTTTCTAGATGACTTCAATATATTTTTAGGGTAGAAGTTTTATGGGCTTAATAGACTTTATTAATTAAACACAACTGGACCATCAACGACCAAATCATTCAATTATAATATTCGCTGCATGTCATACAAGTTCTCTGTTTTTTACTTTTCTATAAATGCATTTATTTTAAATATTACCTTTTTACTTATATTCAGTTTATTTATTTTTTTTATTTTAGATATTGCTTCTATTAATTATTTAACTACATCTTAATAATCTACGTAACTAAATATAAAGAAAATGTGAGTGATTATGTGGAAAATGTAAGGATGTTTGTATGGTTGGAGGTGAAGTTGAGAGTTTTTATGGATTTGTAAGGATATGATGT
>JARYGA010046080.1:0-25352 GCA_030545235.1 Helianthus tuberosus | reverse complement strand
AGTCATTTTATATGGTCGAATTTCCCTTCTATTTAACATAATTACATATAAAATGATTGAATTGCCCTTCTCGTTAACAAAAAAATTAATGAAGTTAATCCCGTGGACTAAAATGGCAACAGTGAAACCTTTTTGAACCCACAGGCGAAAAATGAAACATTTGGACTAAACATGCAAAATATGCCAAACCACAGGGACTAAAATGACATTTAACTCTAAATTATATATATAATAATATGAATAAATCAAATAAAAAATTGATTTTGACTAACTAAGATAAAAAGGGATTTAAACTTTCTATTTCTCAAATTATTTAATGACTATAATAAAAGTGTAGGAAAAAAATGGGTGTAAAGTTATTTTTGGAATAGTATGTTTGTTGATTCTCTTTTCACATACAATCTCTTCACATCTATATCCTCCCTTCCTTTCTTTTTTTTAAACGTTTATAATTCTTTTATACGACATTATTTTTAAAAAATGGACTATAAAATCAAGCACTATCTTTAATATGAATACCATATTCCTATATATAACATGACAACTAAAAAAACCCAAAAAATTGTATCTCTAAGTTATATAACATTTTTAAGCTGAATTTTTTGTATATGTTTTTTATGCTATATTTTTGTGCTGGAATTTTTGTGCTGAAATCTTTTGTACTGAATTTTTTATGCTACATTTTTTTGTATTAGATTTTTTACTAATTTTTTTGTCATATTTTAAGAAAACAAAATGAGTAAATTGTCATTTTGGTCCCTGAGGTTTGGTCCAAATTGCTATTTTAGTCCAAATACTTTTTTTTCTCCTTTGGGTCCCTGACTTTTCCATTTTCTTGTTATTTTGATCACATAGCCTAACTCAGTCTAAAAATCTGGTTATAACCAAAGGTATTTTTGGCATAATTGTTGTGTAGGGATAATCAGGGGTAGTTTACAACTTAATTTATAAACCTTATAATAATTTAATGTCCAAAAATACCCCTGATTATAACTTGGTTTTTAGACTAAGTTAGGCAATGTGATCAAAATGACAAGAAAAAGTAAAAGTCAGGGACCCAGAGAAAAAAAAAAAGCTATTTGGACTAAAATGACAATTTGGACAAAAACTCAGGGACTAAAATGACAATTTACTCAAAACAAAATGGTGTGAGTTTGTGTTTTAGGACCAACATGCCCCCACCATCGCATTTATAAAAAGTACAACATATCATCTTCACAATTCTTTTTATGCTATTTAAGTAAAATTCACTTTTTTATGCTAGATATATTATAAACTTTTAGCGTCATTATCAATGGCATAAAAACGTATATGATGTAACAAAAATAAACACGAATTTTAGAAATGAGATTAAAAATCACATTACGAATTTACGATGGTTAAATTCTATGAAGAAATATGAATTAATTTTTAAAATAAATATTCCAACTAATAAAACAACAGGTTATTAGATTTAAGAGTAAACTGCAATTTTACCCCTTGAGGTTTAACCCAATTGGCACTCTGACCCTCTCTATGGAAATAATTGCAATTTACCCCCTCCCCCAACGTTGATCTTATGTTGCACAATTACCCCCCGGCACATCATTCCATCGTTATCTTTAAACGGTCAAAGGGTGTCAAAGGGTAGAATGGTTATTTTATCTTAATAGTTACCTGATTTAATAATATTACTCCTGTACTATTATGTTAACCCTCAACCTTACCCCCTAAGCTTACCACCACTCCCCTCCCCCCACACCTTCTTCCACACTATTGGCGACCCCCACACCACCGGCGATCCCCCCTGTCCACCGGAGAATGAACCGATCAGAGGAGACATTACTTCCACCTCCACCACCAGAGCCGATCCCCCTGTCCACACCACCGGCGATCCCCCCTGTTCTCGCACTTGTCAGGTAAAATCGAACAAGTATTGTGCTTAATGAACAAGTAATGTCAGGTTATAGAACAAGTAATGTCAGGTTAAAAAACAGGGGTTATTGAACATGGGTTTTTGAAAAAAAAAATAGGGGTTATTGAACATGGATCTTTCTGTGTTTGCAGTGGACATGAGGATTCGTGTTTCACTAGGATCGATTGTGGTGTCGTTGGTTGTGAAAATGCGAGGTCGCTCTTTCCTGCACTTCCAGTTTCCCCCTCAGCAGGAAATGGTTGCATAATATGTAGTTGAACTCTAATATATTAGGATCTTTTGTGTAATATGTAGGTTAAATTGCAGTTTACTCTAAGTTAAATTAGATCTTTTGTGTAATATGTTACATTCTAAAACTTGCTGTTTGACCAATTGATATTATGTTTGACCAGTTGTTTAATCATGTTAGGATTATGAGTGTTGATATTATGTTTAATCAGTTGATATCATGTTTGACCAGTTGAGATGAGTGTTGAGATTATGAGTATTAATGATGATGATTGATGATCAGCAGCAGGTTTTATGGTCAAAATTTACATCCAGTACAGTCAAATACACTACAGTTAGGATTAGTTATAATGTCATTATGAGTGTTAATGATGATGATTGATGATGATGAGTGTTAAGATTAAATGACCATTTTGACCATGTTAGATTACACTGCAGTTAGGCTTAGTTGTTTATGTGCAGCAGGTTAGATGGATCAAAATGTTAGATGATCCATTCAGTGCAGCAGGTTTGGTTTATTTATGTGCATTTGCAACCATTTTGTCATCTGTAGTTAGGTTTGGTTTGTTTATGTGCATTTGCAGATTCAGTTGAGCATTTAGTTTCATGTCCATTTGCAGCATAAAACATGCTGCTGTTTCATGTCCATTTGGATTCATGTCCATTCAGATTCAGCAGTTTCATGTCCATTTGCAGCAGGTTAGATGATCCATTAGGACTTGTTTATCAGATTCAGTTGAGCATTTAGTTTGTGGTTGGATTCTAGTATATGTGTTTAAACTGATTTTGAGTATATGTGTTTTGGACATGATTGAACAGGTTTGAATAGGTTTGAGTAACATAGAACAGATTGGTAAGTGAATTTCCAACATTGAACAGGTTTGAACAGGTTTGAATTACACCGATTTCTTGTTAATTACCATATGCAGACATGTGTAGTTGACTTTGGCTGGTCAAACTTTTTTGGCGGGAAGGGTTTTGGTTACTGCAGGGGGTAATATTGTTTCTTACAACAAACTACAGGGGGTTAGAAGAAAGGACAATTTAGTCAACAGTGGGGGGTAATTATGCGACATAACAACAACGTTGGGGGTAATATTAAAGGGTAGGATAGTCATTTCACATTCCAGTTAACAGATCTGTTAACTTATTTGATGCCAGGGGGTAATTGTGCGACATAAGATCAACGTTGGGGGGTAAATTGTAATTATTTCCATGGAGGGGGTCAGAGTGCCAATTGGGTTAAACCCCAGGGGGTAAAATTGCAGTTTACTCTAGATTTAAATATATCAACTCTCACTATTTAATTAATACGGCTCCCTACTTACGAATTGTATCACATCACTCCCAATTTTCAACTTATTTTATCTGAAACTTGCAAAGTAACTAAATCCTATGCCAGTTAGTTATTTATTCTGATACGACACTTGTGTAGTGTAGTGACGTGGCATCTCACATGGTCTTTTTTAATGACGTACCATCTGATGTGACATTTCTTTAGTGACTTACTTTTTATGACGTGGCATCTAATGTGACACTTGGGAGTGTTAGAGGAAAATAAGTTAAAAGTTGGGAGTCATGTGGTAAAATTCGTAAGTTGAGAGTGCTATAGACCAAATATTGAAAGATGTGGTTATTTTAATCCAATATCTCTAAAACAATTTATTTATTAAAAATATCATTAATTAATAATTTATTTCTTGACAAAACACCTACTATATATATAGGGTCAGGATTTAGAGAAAACGGTGAAAAGTGTGAGAACGCTTATGGGTCGTCCGATCAAAACAATCCATGGACTAGATTACGCGGTGGCGTTTTCGTAAATAACATTAATTTTATTATGTGGGACGCGCTTCATTAAGGGCAAAAGGGTTTTTTACCGCTCATATTCAAAACGCCATCAAATGATAAAACGCCATTCAAAAACAAATAAAACGCCATTAAAAACAAAACGCCAAAAAATAGTGACAAAACGTGTTGGATATTACAGGAAGATGAAACAACACAGTAACTGAATTTCAGTTATTAACATTTATTAGAAGAAATTCCCTCCTAAATTTCGCGCCAAAAACATCATTATATAATCGAGGTAAAACATAGCTTCCATAATCACTTCAATCTAACCAGTTCTACAAAAAACATCTTTAACCAAAAACGCCAACTTAACCAAAATGCCAAAAATGGCAACAATCGTTTCCTGGAGATACACTCTGGAAATCAGGCGATTCGTCCTCCGTTTTGACAACAGAAGGAGGGTGTATGTCAAGACGGTCAGGGCAATTCTGAAGATGGAAGAAGAGATACAGAGGGGAATCTTATCCATTGGCATCGCTCTAGACAACGAATGCCATGAAACACATATGCTTATGAAAGCATTAACCAGGAAATTTGGACCAATCAAAGTAGATGTGAAGCCGGACCTTGTCATGACATCATGGCATTTTGATGATGAAACAGACATGGTGACCGTTACATACGACAGCGGAGAGCAGGAAGTCTACTGGCTAGATAACATCATGACAAAGCAGCGTCTTGGTTTCATGGAAGAATTGCATAACGCCACTTGTACCAACACAGAAATAGACTCAAAATTGGAGTTAATGCAAGACATGTTCAAGTGGAGGCTTCAGAATCTTCAGGAATAACAAGCTGATGAAGGTGAAGGTGATGACATGGATGAAGATCCAGATGAAGACTCTGAGGAGGAAGAAGATGACGCAAGTGATGGATACTTTTCGGATAAAGTACCTTCTGACGAAGGCTTTTAATTTTTTTCCTCTTTTATTTCTTCTGTGTAATCTTCTTTTTTAAAGATAATTAAATGATATATTTATCTCTTTATTAGCATAACGCCAAAAAAAAAAAATACTAAAAATGGTTATTCCTTACAAAACACCAAAAATAACAAAAAATATTTTTCCTGCTTAATATATTATTTACTCCGTTATTGTATTTTGTCATCTTGTTCTGCATAACGCCATTTAAAAAAACGACAAACTTAAAAGATGGGACGTCTATTACCTACAAAACTGATAAAAAGTTGACCAACACAGTAAATACAAAAACAGTAATTGAAAAGACAGTTACTTTATTACTATCATTTATTACAATAAAAAAGTCCCGCCTAAACTACGCGCCAAAACACTCCTATAAGAGAGGGGTCTATACATATTGAATTGATCACACCTAGAAAAACAAACGCCATATCCTCTAGAAACCACTCACTTTAAAATGCCAAAAAATGTTGGTTAAAATAACCACAGATGGCAAAGATTTCACGGAAATAGATTCTTCTTCTGAGGGGGTTATCTCAATAACATTTTGGTGAATGAGATGGACAAATATTTAAGAAAAAGAGACTGATGACAGTGATATGCCATCATGTGAGATTTGTTCTTGATGAATATCGGCATGGAATAAAGGGATGAACACAAGTGTAAAATGCCATTTTGGACTCCATTATTATAAATAGCATCAAGCAAGAGTTGATCTTCAATGACATGCCACCAAACAAGAATATCACACCAAAACACAGGATGCCACTAAGCAGCTTCGACTGAAAAACACAGGGTTTATGTAGGAAAGTTGGCATCTAGCTAAATGTGACAATTGTCAAAATTCCATGTATCCGTACATTAATTAAATAGTAATTAGTGCCTTAATGACTGTGCTTGATTCAAAATTTATGACATGAATGCTTTCTGATTTTATCACATTCATACAAGTGCATCACATATTCCATGATTTCATATCATTATTGCGTACAACACTCTATGATTCAAATGATGCACGAAACAAAGTTAGCACAGTTATCTGACAAATCAGAAGTACTGACGGGAGTTCAGTACTCAGACAGACATGGTATTGAGACACAGAATGAGCCAGAAACCAAGAGTTATACTAGTATGGTGTGTAGGAAAGTAAGGACCATAAAACTGCCTACCTAGTGATAGTTTAAGTGCCGGAAAGTGCCTAAAACTCATTCAAACTGCAGAATTTTGCAACTTCCAGCAAAATTCAGCATTTAAACAACTTAATATTATGCAGAATTAAGGTTTAATGGTCCAGAATACCTTCCTAGGTGTCGGGAATCGAAATTGTCACAAAAGGGAACATAAAGCACACTAAACTACGTAATTTAGCACGTTAACGAACCGGTAACCAACCGAACAACCGGACACTACCCGAAACACCAAATTTTCACTAGAAGTATTGTTTTATCATTTCCAAGCTAGTTATGGTCCCCGAGCATCATAACACCTCTTATAACATCATAACAACTTAAAACACTAACTGGATACTTGAAATCTAACTAATCTACTTAACCAACCATTACAAGCTAACCAAGACCCTCCCCCCTCATTTTACGGTTACAAAAGGATGGCCCACACTTGATTTTATTTATTTGTTTATTAGATCATGCTTAATACTTTAGAGACATGGAAACCAATGGATATTTGAAATGTTGGAAACAAGTTTATAATGCCCACAGGTTCAACATAACTTCATTTCACAAACACCTTTCACCACACAACTCTCTCTTTCCCTTCTCCTTACCTACGGCCAAGAACCACACCACCACCATCATCATTTTCAAGCTTTGTTCTTCCATTTACAAGTGATACAAGGGTGCTAGGAGCTTAACTAAGGAGCTTGGTGACCTTGAAGCTTGAAGGACCTCTCTCTAGTGCTTTTAATCACCAAGTTTATCATCTTCATCATCTTGAATCTCATCCCTAGCCTTGTGCTAGTGGTAAGACCCTCCTAATCCCATTTTACTTCTTGTTATGTTGGTTAAAAGATGATATAAGTAACTAATCATGAAGAACATTAAAGATCAAGCACATAATCACTAACATAAAGCTTTAAATCATCATGAACTATGTTGTTTATGTGTGTATATGCTTCTTGATTGTTGATTGTTTGTGTTTATGATGTTAAACATCATATGAAGCTTGCTAGGTTGTGATTAAACACATAATCTAGCAAGATGAGAGGATGATCTTGTGAAAAACCAAGATGATCATACTTTATGTAAGCATGAGTTTGAAATATGAAGATGTTTTTTTTAATAATGATGATCAATGTATGATATGAATCTTGTAAATGGATGATTTCAAAACTAGTTTTCTCAAGAAACTAAGTTAAATTACAAGATTTACATAAACTTGATTTTTAAAGAAACTAATCACATTTTTAGTGATTAATCAAGTGTAGAAACATGTTACTAACAAGAAAAATTCAAAAAGAAATATTTTTAGAAAATCATTTTACAAGTTGTAAAGATCTAAAATCTTCAAGAATGATGTTTTTAAATAAATAACCACACTTTAAAGGGTAACTAAGCTTACTTAACACCATACTAAGTTACTACAAATTTTTATAAATTTTCAAGTTAATGAAGTAGTGTAAATGGTATGATTTTGGCAATTGGTAAGTATTGTTTGAATTGTTGATGATTTGTGGTGATTTTTAAAAGAAAATGATATTCTTTGAAAGCATGGAAACCTCCATTTTTAAGGGGAAACTATGGCAAAATTTTCCTAGAAGTTAAACACTTAGAAAAATATTTTTTTAAACAAGTGTTTATAAGTGTGTTTTAACCATGATTTTTCATATAAAATTTGCCATAATTTTTGTTACAAAAATTACAAATATTGGAGGTTGATTTTTGATAATAAAAGTGACTAAATATGTATTTAGGAAAATATATATTTAGATGTCACCATGTGTGTGATTACTTGTATATTATGTGTATTAGTTATATTATTTTAGGACTTGAAATAATATAACTCACCAAAATACCAAGAATACAATATAAAATACTACCAAAATCCTAAGAAAATAAATATATAATTTATACCTAAAATTTGTACAAACCGAACAAGGAACTTAAGCTACAAAAATATTCCGGAATTAAATTCATAAGTATATTTTGATAAACGGTATTTTGGAAATCAAGAGAATGGAAATATGATTTTTATAATTATTACAAAATATGTCATATTTTTGTCAAGGAGAAAATATATTATTTTTGAGTAAAGAAAAACATATATTTACTTGGTAAATTAGAAAATATAATATTTTTTGGAGGAAATATATATTTTCTTAAACAAAATTTAGAACATATTATTTTTGGGGGTGAAAAATGGATATATATATATATATATATATATATATATATTCTAAGTTAATCTTGAAAATATATTATTTTCGAAGTTTATATGAAAATATAAATATTTTTGCCACAGAAGAAATATAAATAATATTCTATACAAGTTTTCTTAAAATATTTATATATTTTAAGAATATATATTGGTGAATTTTTATTAAGAAATAATATTCCGGATGTTTAAAATACAAAAATTAAGTATAAGAATACTTAATAAATACAAGAAAATACGTATTCTCGCACATATAAATACATACAGGAATACGCCAACAATACTTGGCAAAATATACTAGTTTAAGAATACCCATCCTTGGGGAAAGATATAGATGTATAAGTACATAACGAATCGAGTTAAAATATATTATTTTAACTAATATTCCAAAAATTAATAAATATAATTTACGTTAAAATATTTATTATTTTAACAAATAATTATATACTTTAGGATAATATTATGACACAAAGAATTGTAACTCAAAGATACTAAGTCATAACAAATAAGGCTAAAGTCAAGGCACGACCCACCCGTCTAATAACCCGTAGCACGTTTGTAGGTAGTCGTGCGATTGAGAAGAAGCTTTGAGTTATTTGATCGAAGAACGCAAGACAGTGAGTTCATGTCCCCCTTTTCTTTTAACTGTTTTTAGTTTTACAACTACGGGGGTGAAATACATGTTACAAATGATTCAACGATTACAAATGGTATGGTTAGCTAAGGAATGAACTGTTAGATCATGTGAATGGGTAGGCGATTAACTTAAGAAACAAATAGTACTAAATTGTTTCATTATTGTTAACATTGTTTTACAAAACAAATAATACATGTAATTGTCTTTGATTAAAGAAGTCTAAAGCCCGGATGCGTTCTTATGTGTAGAATACTTGAATAATCAAAACCAGAAACATATGTGAAAATGAGAGTCAACAATAAAGCTGGCGAGTACATAGGTTTTGTTAGCCAAATAAATGGAAAAACGTCTAGTATTGCAATACTTTGACAACTACGAGAGTTGTCTATTGAAAATGAAATCTTGAAGCCAAAGAATGGCAAAAGGTTTAGTATTGCAATACATTATCTTGATTGTGAAAACTGGTGACAAAGAGTTTTGTATATGACAATATGATTATTACTAGGTAATTTTTATGCCATGAAAATTGTACTTTGTAAGCTCATTGAAATCGTCATAAAACTTGTGAGTGTGTTATTAGAAATCCAATGAAGGATTAATAATAACAATATTGAAATCTGTCATAACTTGTGTGAGTATTATTAAAATCAAGTCAATGGTTTATAATAATACTTTGGATATCCTTCTAAGAATCTAACATATGAAGACATGGAAGATTCTACAAGGATTTGGATACTTGAACATTGAATCAATTGAACACATAAATCCTAAAGTGATTCGGATAACGCTACAAGAGTAATACAATAAGAACACTTATATATAGGAAGTACCAACGGCGTATCCACCATGTTCTTATGGTATTACACTCGTTTCGTTATCTAAATCATAACTGACCACATAAACACATAAATTGTCAACTTGTCATCAACATGTAAACACGCATTAAAGTACACAATGAATCCAAACAAGGACTTCAATTGTACTTTAAACATCCAACGAGTAGCTAACTATGAAGATAGATAGACACTACAAGGATTTGGTTTGGTTAACAATCGGTAGTATATCAGACTATACTTTGGTAAACAATGTCACATAAATAGCATATCAAACTATGCTTTGGTAAATAATATCACATGAATAGCATATCAAACTATGTTTTGGTAAACAATATCACATGAATAGCATATCAAACTATGCTTTGGTAAACAATATCAAATTCATAGCATATCAAACTGTGCTTGGTAGTATATCAAAATATACTTAGGTTTATGATTTGGTAGTATATCAAATAATACTTTGGTAAACAATATCACATTGTGTCGCAACCCCCGGCCCCTAACTGTTTGGGAACGGGCGGCCGCGAACAAGTATTAGTGGTATCGGTGTTTATCAATTTGGCAGCGGAATTTTCATCAGGACCGTAGTTAGGAAATTTTTTATCATAGTAAAATACCACATTTTTATAATATTAAATACATGGGAAATTCCCAAGTTTCTATTACAAACATTTTTATAGGGATAAACCCTATTTTATTGAAATAAAACATCTTCTTTATTTAGGTAACTTTTATAGCCACTTTTCCAAGCCTTCGGTGTTGTCCAGCTGGCTTCTATTTGGCTTTCACATTTTGTTACCCGAAAAGCGTTAAAAAACATTTTGTCAGTGGGAAATACTGGTGAGTGAATCCCAATTTAATCAAAATAGGTTTTATCATGGTACAGTGTTGAGGTCGATCGCGCAATTACATTTGTTTATTTTTTTTTACCTTAATTACCACCCACGGTACTGTCAACCCGACTTGTGGTCATGTTACTACTCACAGTGTAGTAACAAATTTTGTATACAAAACCCCAACGTACCGACGAAAATTGTAGAATACAAATACTCAATCACTGTTGAATATAATTTAAAACAATTGAGGTTTTGTAAAAACAGTTTACAAAAAGGTTTCACAAAAAGAGGATTACTCACATTGCTATTTTCGGTATTTCCCTTGTGACTTCCTGGTTAATATCTATTAATTACACAATGCACACGCGTTAGTATAATAACCTAATTTACATTAGTTATACCCTCCCCGAGACAGAAACTCCAACGACTACGTCGGGCAGAGCCTCGACAGGCATTACGGAGCACTAAATCAATCGGGCAGCGTATCTAATACATAACCGGGGGTTATGATACTTACATTAAGGCAGAGCTTCGCTATTTTAGTGGGTATAATACCCGATATTAATTCTATAATTCCAAAATTGAGAGAGAAGCACGAGATTTGAACGACAAAAATGAAATGCCGATCGCCTCTATATATAGGGCTGTTTCGGCAGTCCCTCGCGCCCCGCGACGGAGTCAAGGACAGTCGTCGCGCCCCGCGAGCTAGGTGTAGTAGGGCGTAGGTTTGAATAGTCACTTGTGTAGCTTCAACGAATGGCAGGACATGTGGCACGCTAGGGTTCCGCCTGGTGGCACTAGGTCGTGCCCCGCGACTGCCTTCACTGGCTCTGTCGCGGCCCGCCAGGGACCATTGAATTTTGTTTTTATTTTATTTTTATAAAAACAAAGTATTTAGGGCTTACTTTTCGTATACGGGGTGTATTTTAGGACGTATAGGGGTGTTATAAATATTTTAGGAAGGGTTGTTATATCCTCCCCACCTTGTTTTAGAACTCGTCCTCGAGGTCTACTGGAACAGGTGTGGATAATTCCTTTGCATCTCCGATTCGAGCTCCCAACTGTATTCTGGTCCTCTCTTGGAATCCCATTTCACTTTGACTAGAACTAATCTCTTGTGTTTGAGATTCTTGACTTTTCTGTCTTCAATCTATAGAGACTTTTCTACAAACTTAAGTTTCTCATTTACCTCTATGTCCTTAAGAGGTACTACTAATGATTCATCGGCTAAACACTTTTTGAGATTACATACATGAAATACATCATGTATTCCTACCATTTCCTCTGGCAGTTGTAGCTGATAAGCTACTGGTTCAATTCTTCTAATAATCTCAAAAGGTCCAACATACCTGGGGCTTAGCTTTCCCCTCTTGATGAATCTTACCACTCCTTTCCAAGGAGAAAATTTTAATAATACCTTGTCTCCTACTTGAAATTCCTATGGTTTTCGCCTGTTATCTGCATAACTCTTTTGTCGATCGCGTGCTGCTTTTAGTCTATCCTTGATTTGAATAATTTTGTCTGTTGTTTCTTGTACTATCTCTGGTCCAGACAATTGCTTTTCTCCAATTTTTGCCCAACAAACTGGAGTTCGGCACTTTCGTCCATAGATTGCTTCGAATGGTGTAGCATTGATACTGGTATGATAGCTGTTGTTATAGGAAAATTCTATTAATGGTAGGTGATCGTCCCAATTTCCTCCAAAATCAATTACACAAGCTCTAAGCATATCTTCCGTTGTCTGAATTGTCCTTTCGCTTTGTCCATCTGTTTGAGGATGATAAGCTGTGCTTAGATTTAGCTTGGTTCCCATTGCTTTTTGGAAACTTGTCCAAAAATGAGAAGTAAAACGACTATCTCTATCAGACACAATAGATAAAGGAATTCCATGTAATGAAACTATTTCATTTACATACAACTAGCTAATTGCTCCATACTGAAGGTTTCCTTCATCGGTAAGAAATGAGCGGACTTGGTTAGTCTGTCTACAATCACCCAGATTGTATCATTACCTTTTCGTGTCTTGGGTAATTTGTTAACAAAGTCCATTGTTATCAATTCCCATTTCCATATTGGCATTTCTAATTGCTGCAATAATCTTGAGGGTTTCTGGTGTTCAACTTTGACCTATGAACAGGTTAGACTCTTGGCAACATAAGCTGCAATATCCTTTTTCATTCCTATCCACCAGAAATTCTTTCTTAAGTCTTGATACATCTTATCATTTCCAGGATGTATCGTATACTTAGACTTATGGGCTTCTTCTAATATTCGGTGACGTAGGTTTCATTGTTTGGGTATCCAAATCCTTTTCTTATAGAATCTCCATATTCCATATGTTCCTTGTTCCTTGTTCTAATTACTTAATCATTCCTTTCAATTTTTCAGTATCGTCCTTGATTACTGATTCCTATACTTCTCTAATTTGTTCATTTAAATATATCTGCAGATTTAATTTAAGAGAACCTACTCTTTTTGGCTTTTCGTAATACTTTCGACTTAAAGCATCGGCTACTATATTAGCCTTTCCTGCATGATACTGGATATTAGGATATTACAATCATAATCACTAAGAATTTCCATCCAGCGTCTCTGTCTCATATTTAACTCTTTTTGCCCGAAAACATATCTTAAACTCTTGTGATCGGTAAAGATGGCAAACTTATGTCACGACCCCCGACCCGGATTGACCCGTTTCAGGAGCCGCGGGACAGAAATCCCGTGGTATTTAATTAACAGCGGAAGTTTCTTCAGGATCTTTTTAAAACTGAAATATTTCCCAATTATTTTATTTCACAATTCGGAATAAAACCCGGTAATTTACAATCTTGAGATTTCACACAGAAATCATTTATTTTACAAAACATGTTTCTTTATTTTATACTGAGCCACTTCCTTAAGCTGATAGTGCTTCGCGGCACTTTTCCTGAATCACAACAGATCACCTGAAACATGTTTGAAAAAAAAGTTTTGTCAGCGGGAAATACTGAGTGAATCATTCTATTTATGAAAACGACCCCTTTGTTATAATTTACAGTATTAAGAGAGATTACAATGTTTCAGATATCAAACCAAATACCCACAGTACTTGTCACTCGAACATCCATCGGTAGCCTCTTTGCCCGATGGTGTCTGTGACTATGGTCATATCACTCATTGGCTAACTCGTTGTCCAATAGTGACGGTTATCAAGTAATGTATACAAAACCCCACATACCGGCTGTAACTTGGTGATTACATAAACTTAATCACTGTAATTATAACCTTTGAAAATAAATATGATTCAAAAGTAATTTGATAAAAAGAGAATGACTCACATTGCAGATTTATACGAGCAGAGTTTAGCCTACTGATTAGCCTTTTAACCTAAATTAATAACAAGCACACAATTCTGGGTTAGTAATCAATACAGAATTTACGATAACTCACGAGATTAAACCTTCACATCGAATGACAAAGTGCGATACTTAAACATCCATTGAATTAACAACGAATGACAAAGCATAAACCCTAATGTGGGCAGCACTTAAACATCCATTGGATAGTTTAATCAATCAGACATTGAATCGTATCAGCGATCGAGTTAATACCCTGATTGCGGCGTCGATTAGTGATCCGTGTGTGTTAATTGTGGTAAACAGACAATATCTCAGTGTATTTTGTGAATTTTTACGTCGAACTGAAGCCAGGAATCAAGTCCCAGGCCCCTGTATTTATACCCAAATTTGGCATCTCCCGTGTGTCGCGACAGAATACATGGTCCCTGTCGCGACTCGCCTGGGGTGTCAAAGTAGGGTAGGCCTGCTTCGTCACCTATCTAGCCCTGATGAGTCGACGTTGCGTGAATTTTCAATTTTGACAGCGTTTTATAAGGATAATCATTAATAGGGTTTTACCCCCTTGAGTTTTAGGGGCCCTAATCCTGATTCCGTTTATTCTGAAAATTTTAGGGATTATGCATAATTACTTGGGTTTCTCAATTAGGGTTTCCTATTGGACAATTTAATTAAATAAATATGTCTTTTGATGAGAGTTGTTACATTCTCCCCACCTTAATAAAAATCTTGTCCTCGAGATTTACTGGAATAAATGAGGATACTTTCGCTTCATTTCTGATTCCAGCTCCCAAGTGTATTCTGCTCCTCTCTTTGAATCCCATCTAACTTTGACTAAAACTAGTCGCTTGTGCTTAAGGAACTTCACTTTCCTGTCTTCTATCTGAAGAGGTTTCTCAACAAATTTTAACTTTTCGTTTACCTCTATATCTTTGAGAGGTACTACCAAAGATTCGTCTGCTAGACATTTCTTGAGATTGGATACATGAAATACATCATGTACTCCAGCTAATTCTTCTGGTAGTTGTAAACGATAAGCAACTGGTCCTATACGTTGGATCACTGAAAATGGTCCTACGTACCTTGGACTTAGCTTTCCTTTCTTACCGAATCTAACAACTCATTTCCAAGGAGAAACTTTCAACAGTACTCTGTCTCCAACTTGGAATTCTAACGGCTTGCATCTATTGTCTGCATAATTCTTCTGACGATCGCGAGCCGTCTTCAGTCTTTCCTTGATTTGAGTAATCTTGTCAGTCGTCTCTTGTACTATTTCCGGACCTGACAATTGACTTTCTCCTATTTCTGCCCAACAAACTGGAGTTCTGCACTTTCTTCCATATAGTGCCTCGAATGGGGCAGTTTCAATACTTGAATGATAACTATTGTTATAGGAGAATTCAATTAATGGTAAATGATCATCCCAATTTCCACCAAAATCTATTACACATGCTCGGAGCATGTCTTCTAGAGTTTGGATTGTCCTTTCACTTTGTCCGTCTGTTTGGGGATGATATGCAGTACTCAGATTGAGTCGAGTTCCCATAGCTTGCTGGAAGCTTTTCCAGAAATGAGAAGTAAAACGACTATCTCTATCTGATACAATGGAAGTGGAACTCCATGTAAAGATACGTTTTTATCTACATACAACTTTGCCAACCTTTCCATACTAAAGGTTTCTTTCATAGGTAGAAAGTGAGCTGATTTAGTTAATCGATTCACAATTACCCAAATCGCATCATTACCTTTTCTGGTTTTGGGTAACTTAGTAACAAAATCCATGGTTATAAGTTCCCATTTCCATACAGGCATTTCTAATTGTTGTAGCAGACCTGAAGGTTTCTGATGTTCTGCCTTAACTTGTGAACAAGTGAGACATTTAGAAACATATCGTGCTATATCCTTTTTCATTCCTATCCACCAGAAGTTCTTTCTTAAATCTTGGTACATCTTATTGTTTCCTGGGTGCATAGTATACCTAGATTTATGAGCTTCTTCTAAAATCTTAGGTCTTAAGTTTCCTTGCTTAGGTACCCAAATTCTACTTTTGTGGAATCTCCAAATTCCATCTGCTCCTTGTTTTAATTCCTTTATTCGTCCTTTCATTCCTTCAGCATCATCCTTGATTGCTGTAGTTTGAACATTCTTCAATTGTTCCATTAAATCTATTTGTAGATTTAATCTGAGAGCACGAACCCGTCGTTGTTTCTCATAATACTTACGACTTAAGGCATCTGCAACTACATTTGCCTTTCCTTCGTGATACTGAATATCACAGTCGTAGTCACTTAAAATTTCCACCCATCTCCTTTGCCTCATGTTTAACTCTTTTTGCCCAAATATATATCTTAAACTTTTATGATCTGTATAAATAGTAAATTTACTTCCATACAGATAATGTCTCCAAATCTTAAGGGCAAAAATTACGGCTCCTAACTCTAAATCACGAGTCGTATAATTTTCTTCGTGCCTTTTCAATTGCCTTGAAGCATATGCAATCACTTTTTTTTTTTTGCGTTGCATAAGCACACATCCATATCCTAGTTTTGAAGCATCACAATATACTTCAAAATCTTCAGTTCCTTCTGGTAAGGCTAAGATTGGAGCATTGGTTAATTTATGTTTCAAAATTCTAAAGGCTTCTTCTTGTTTAGGTCCCCAATCAAACTTAACTGCTTTGCAGGTTAGCTTAGTTAATGGTACGGCTATTTTGGAAAAATCCTTAATAAACCGTCTATAGTAGCCAGCTAAACCTATAAAACTTCTAATTTCCATTGCTGTTTGTGGAACCTTCCAATTGGTAATTGCCTCTATCTTAGCAGGATCTACGTGAATACCTTCGTGATTCACCATGTGTCCTAAGAATTGCACTTCTTGCAACCAAAATTCACACTTCGAGAATTTGGCATAAAGCTTTTATTTTCTTAACAAAGTTAAGAGTGCATGAAGGTGTTCACAATGCTCTGTCTGACTTTTGTAATAAATAAGTATATCGTCTATAAAAACAATTACAAATTTATCCAAATATGGTTTACAGATCCTATTCATCATGTCCATGAATGCAGCAGGTGCATTCGTTAACCCAAAGGGCATGACTGTAAACTCATAATGACCATACCTAGTTCGGAAAGCAGTTTTAGGTATGTCCTTTTCTTGTACCTTCAATTGATGATATCCGGAGCGTAAATCTATTTTAGAAAAATATCTAGCCCCCTGAAGTTGATCAAACAGATCATCAATCCTAGGTAATGGATATCGATTCTTAATTGTAACCTTATTCAATTCTCTATAATCGATACACATTCTCATTGAACCATCCTTTTTCTTAACAAACAACACTGGCGCTCCCCACGGGGATGAACTAGGTTGTATGAAACCTTTACTTAGTAATTCATCTAATTGCTTTTTCAGTTCTAACATTTATGTGGGTGCTAACCGATAAGGTGCCTTGGCTATCAGTGTAGTTCCTGGAATTAGATGAATCCTAAATTCTACCTCCCTATCTGGTGGTAATCCTGATAATTCTTCTGGGAATATATCTGGATATTCTGAGACTACAGGAATTTCCTTAAGTTCTTTACCCTTAGTACTAATGATTACTGAAATCATATATACTATTCCTTGTTTTCGTTCATAATTAGCAACTTTCATTACTGATATGAACTTCATGGGTTTACGTGGTTTATCTCCTGTAATCATAATGACTTCTCCAGTCGGTGTTTGAATTTCTATAGAGTTTTTATCACAAATGATTTGGGCATGGTTGGCTATTAACCAATCCATTCCTAACACAACATCAAATTCAGCTAATTTCATAGGTAACAGATTTGCAGCAAATTTATGACCTAAAAGTTCTATTTCTACTTTTTGCAAAATCTGATCTATCTTAACTGAATTCCCATCAGCCGTTTCGACTGTAAAAATCTGCCTAATATTGGTTAAGGGTATATTAAGAGCTTGGCAGAATAAAGTATTGATAAAACTTTGGTTCGCACCAGAGTCAAATAATACTTTGGCGTAAATGTTATGAACTAGAAATGTACCAGCTATCACATCTGGAATGAGTTCTGCTTCTTGAGTAGTCAGCTGGAATGCTCTGACGTTCTTCTTAGTAGCTCCGTCGGTCGCCTTGGCTTTGTTGTCTGCTGGTTTGACCAATTTAGGACATTCAGGCTTAAAATGTCCTGTTTCTCCGCAATTATAGCAAACTCTTGTTTTCTTTATGCATTCCTCTTCACGATGTCCTATCATTTTACAAAAATTGCAGGTTACACTACATCTTCCAAAATGTTTCTTTATGCAATTCCTGCAAAACGGCGGATTTGAAGATTGCCCTGTTCCTCTTCTCTTGAAGCTGTTATTATTACCCATACGAAATCCTTGGGTAATTTTCTGGGCCAATTCTTTCTTCCTATTTTCATCTTGCGTGCGTACCAGTTCGTCAGTTAGGGTATTAGCTAATTCCACCGCATCGTCAATAGTGCGAGGTCTCGCAGCTTTAACGATGTTACGGATTTCACTAATCAGTCCCTAACTATAGCGAGAAATGAGCACCGGTTCTGGCGAAGCCAGCGTTGGTACCACTCTAGCATATTCAAAGAATGTCGAAGTATAACCGCGACAATCTACACCCATCATTTTATGGTTTAAAAACTTATTTGCCATTTGATCTTTTTCATATTCGGGACAGAATTTTCTTTCTACAAGACTCTTAAATTCTTCCCAGTTCATGGCATAAGCCTTATTTCTTCCTTTTGCTTGTAACACCATGTTCCACCATTCTAGCGCCCCTTCTTTAAAAAGGTTTGACGCGTACATGACCTGATCATCTTTAGCACATTTACTTATTGCAATTACTGCTTCGGTTTTCTCTAACCAACGCAGTGATGCAGTCGCTCCTTCATTGCCTGCAAACTCAGTGGGTTTACAAGCAAGAAATTCTTTATAAGTGCAACCAGGTGTTGCAGCTTTCATTTTCTTAGGGAGCGGAGCTTGTCGTGGTTCATTATCATGATTAACATGATCATTGCCTCCGTTTACACTATTACTGAAGTTATCTCCAGAAATACGTTTGCTAGGAACGATTTGTTGAGGTTCTATTGGATTTTTAACAGCAGCAACGAATGCTGGAATAGCGTTGGCTATCCCTTGAGCAACGATATTTTCTATATCCTGCCTAGTCATATATTGATCCCCCGGTTGTTGCTCAGATTGATTAATCTCATTAACTGGTTCATTATCAACATTTTCCATCTGATAATTAATATATATAATTTATTAGTATCAAATAAATATCAATTACACAAAACAATTATACAGAGTTCATAACATCAATATAGCCAAAACTATCGATTCTCGATTTCCATTTATATTTAATAGTATGCCTCAATACACACTATTATCTTACAAAGTTTTATTTGTAGTTATTTTACAGACTGATTTTACTTATTACTATTACACTACTACAGTTCCATAAACCCCCTATCTTTTGTCAGTTGGTATTCTAGTAACGACGTTCCCTCTTATCGTAATTCCAGGAGATCTGTCCCAAAATCTCTTGGATCCTATTCCCAACATCCACTAGTTCTTTGTCAAAATGGCGGAGTTCAGCCATTTTCTCGTTACTCATTGGTGGATTTGGTAAAGGTTCTGGATTGAACTGAGGAAAAAGCTTATAGGGATTGTTTTGTAACTGTATTTCATTGGTCAACCATTCGTCTATTTGCGAGTGGATTGAAGGGTTTGGAATAGCTGGTTCTAAGTTCATTGGTAATTGTTTTTCAAGAGAATGAATAAAATCATTTTCATTAATCGGCTTAATAGTATCATAGCTTGTCAATATCAGATCTAGCTCTTCCTGAGATGGTAACCCTTCAATTTGCCTAGAGCTTTCCCCAATTTTCATTTTCTTAGGTTTGGTTTTCTCGAGAAGTAAAACGTTGAATTCTATAGGTTCTTCTATGTCTGGTATGTATCTATTGAAATCTCTGGAAACCTCTATTCTTACCGGATAAAGATTTAAATTCTGAAGGACGTCAGACAAGTCACTCATGCTGTTTAGCAAAATTCACAAAATTACTAAGTTAAAAATCATAACAAAATTTTATAGAAAAACTCTTAAATATTATTTCATATTGGGTAAGGTTTCTAGACTGTAGGTAATCCGGGTACTAAAACTTTGAGTCAAATTATTTTAAAGATTTGTATTTATTGCTACAGTGGCTAGCATATAAAGATCTGCCCATACTGTACACAATTAATCAGATATTAAACACATAATCACAAAATAGTAATAAAAATTAAGTATTTTCTAAATACTTAATTGGCTTAAATCAGTGGCTCTGATACCACCTTTTTCTGTCACGACCCCCGACCCGGATTGACCCGTTTCAGGAGCCGCGGGACAGAAATCCCGTGGTATTTAATTAACAGCGGAAGTTTCTTCAGGATCTTTTTAAAACTGAAATATTTCCCGATTATTTTATTTCACAATTCGGAATAAAACCCGGTAATTTACAATCTTGAGATTTCACACAGAAATCATTTATTTTACAAAACATGTTTCTTTATTTTATACTGAGCCACTTCCTTAAGCTGATAGTGCTTCGCGGCACTTTTCCAGAATCACAACAGATCACCTGAAACATGTTTGAAAAAAAGTTTTGTCAGCGGGAAATACCGAGTGAATCATTCTATTTATGAAAACGACCCCTTTGTTATAATTTACAGTATTAAGAGAGATTACAATGTTTCAGATATCAAACCAAATACCCACAGTACTTGTCACTCGAACATCCATTGGTAGCCTCTTTGCCCGATGGTGTCTGTGACTATGGTCATATCACTCATTGGCTAACTCGTTGTCCAATAGTGACGGTTATCAAGTAATGTATACAAAACCCCACATACCGGCTGTAACTTGGTGATTACATAAACTTAATCACTGTAATTATAACCTTTGAAAATAAATATGATTTCAAAAGTAATTTGATAAAAAGAGAATGACTCACATTGCAAATTTATACGAGCAGAGTTTAGCCTACTGATTAGCCTTTTAACCTAAATTAATAACAAGCACACAATTCTGGGTTAGTAATCAATACAGCATTTACGATAACTCACGAGATTAAACCTTCACATCGAATGACAAAGTGCGATACTTAAACATCCATTGAATTAAAAACGAATGACAAAGCATAAACCCTAATGTGGGCAGCACTTAAACATCCATTGGATAGTTTAATCAATCGGACATTGAATCGTATCAGCGATCGAGTTAATACCCTGATTGCGGTGTCGATTAGTGATCCGTGTGTGTTAATTGTGGTAAACAGACAATATCTCAGTGTATTTTGTGTATTTTTACGTCGAACTGAAGCCAGGAATCAAGTCCCAGGCCCCTGTATTTATACCCAAATTTGGCATCTCCCGCGTGTCGCGACAGAATACATGGTCCCTGTCGCGACTCGCCTGGGGTGTCAAAGTAGGGTAGGCCTGCTTCGTCACCTATCTAGCCCTGATGAGTCGACGTTGCGTGAATTTTCAATTTTGACAGCGTTTTATAAAGATAATCATTAATAGGGTTTTACCCCCCTTGAGTTTTAGGGGCCCTAATCCTGATTCCGTTTATTCTGAAAATTTTAGGGATTATGCATAATTACTTGGGTTTCTCAATTAGGGTTTCCTATTGGACAATTTAATTAAATAAATATGTCTTTTGATGAGAGTTGTTACATTCTCCCCACCTTAATAAAAATCTCGTCCTCGAGATTTACTGGAATAAATGAGGATACTTTCGCTTCATTTCTGATTCCAGCTCCCAAGTGTATTCAGCTCCTCTCTTTGAATCCCATCTAACTTTGACTAAAACTAGTCGCTTGTGCTTAAGGAACTTCACTTTCCTGTCTTCTATCTGAAGAGGTTTCTCAACAAATTTTAACTTTTCGTTTACCTCTATATCTTTGAGAGGTACTACCAAAGATTCGTCTGCTAGACATTTCTTGAGATTGGATACATGAAATACATCATGTACTCCAGCTAATTCTTCTGGTAGTTGTAAACGATAAGCAACTGGTCCTATACGTTGGATCACTGAAAATGGTCCTACGTACCTTGGACTTAGCTTTCCTTTCTTACCGAATCTAACAACTCCTTTCCAAGGAGAAACTTTCAACAGTACTCTGTCTCCAACTTGGAATTCTAACGGCTTGCATCTATTGTCTGCATAATTCTTCTGACGATCGCGAGCCGTCTTCAGTCTTTCCTTGATTTGAGTAATCTTGTCAGTCGTCTCTTGTACTATTTCCGGACCTGACAATTGACTTTCTCCTATTTCTACCCAACAAACTGGAGTTCTGCACTTTCTTCCATATAGTGCCTCGAATGGGGCAGTTTCAATACTTGAATGATAACTATTGTTATAGGAGAATTCAATTAATGGTAAATGATCATCCCAATTTCCACCAAAATCTATTACACATGCTCGGAGCATGTCTTCTAGAGTTTGGATTGTCCTTTCACTTTGTCCGTCTGTTTGGGGATGATATGCAGTACTCAGATTGAGTCGAGTTCCCATAGCTTGCTGGAAGCTTTTCCAGAAATGAGAAGTAAAACGACTATCTCTATCTGATACAATGGAAGTGGAACTCCATGTAAAGATACGTTTTTATCTACATACAACTTTGCCAACCTTTCCATACTAAAGGTTTCTTTCATAGGTAGAAAGTGAGCTGATTTAGTTAATCGATTCACAATTACCCAAATCGCATCATTACCTTTTCTGGTTTTGGGTAACTTAGTAACAAAATCCATGGTTATAAGTTCCCATTTCCATACAGGCAAATCTCAATTAGGGTTTCCTATTGGACAATTTAATTAAATAAATATGTCTTTTGATGAGAGTTGTTACAACTTACTACCGTAAAGGTAATGTCTCCAAATTTTCAGGGCAAAAATTATGGCTCCTAATTCTAAATCATGGGTTGAATAGTTTTCTTCATGATTCTTAAGTTGTCTGGAGGCATAGGCTATAACCTTTTGACGTTGCATCAACACACATCCATAACCTAACTTAGAAGCGTCACAATAGACTACAAAGTCTTCAGTTCCTTCTGGTAACGCTAGTATGGGTGCGTTGGTTAATCTTTGCTTAAGAATTCTAAAGGCTTCTTCTTGTTTTGGTCCCCATTCAAACTTAACAGAATTACAGGTCAGTTTTGTTAAGGGAATGGCTATTCTAGAAAAATCTCGGATAAACCATCTATAATAACCGGCCAGTCCTATAAAACTTCTAACCTCCGTTGGTGATTCTGGGACTTTCCATTTCGTAATCGCCTCGATCTTTGTGGGATCCACATGAATTCCTTCATGATTAACTAAATGTCCAAGAAATTGCACTTCTTCTAACCAAAATTCGCATTTCGAAAATTTAGCATAAGATTTTCTTTTCTCAGCAAATTTAGGAGTGCATGCAGATGCGCTGCATGTTCCTCTTTACTCTTAGAGTAAATGATAATATCATCTATAAAGACAATTATGAATTTATCTAAATATGGCTTAAATATTCGGTTCATCATGTCCATAAATACGGCTGGGGCATTGGTTAAACCAAATGGCATGACAGTAAATTCATAATGGCCATACCTTGTCCTAAAAGCGGTCTTAGGAATGTCCTCTTCCTGTACCTTTAATTGATGATATCCTGAGCGTAGATCGATCTTAGAAAAGAATCGAGCTCCTTACAATTGATCAAACAGATCATCGATTCTCGGTAATGGGTACCAATTTTTAATCGTGACCTTATTCAATTCTCGGTAATCAATGCACATATGCATTGACCCGTCTTTCTTCTTGACAAATAAGATCGGTGCTCCCCACGGTGATGAACTGGGCTTTATGAATCCTTTTTTCAAAAGTTCATCCAACTGTTTCTTTAATTCTTGCATCTCTGCTGGTGCCAAACGGTAAGGTGCCTTGGCAATGGGTGTTGTCCCTGGTAGCAGGTGGATTCTGAATTCAACTTCCCTGTCCGGCGGTAGTCCTGGTAACTCTTCTGGAAACACGTCTGGAAACTGAGATACTACGGGAATATCTTTCAATTCCTTTCCTTTAGTGTTAATGATTATGGAAATCATATACACTAGTAATCCTTTCCTTGCACAATTCGCTGTTTTCATCACAGAGATGAATTTCGTGGATCTAGATGGCTTATCTCTTTTAATTGTGATCTTTTCACCTTTTGGTGAATTTACTTGAATGGACTTTTGATCACACAGAATACTGGCTTTATTGGCTACTAACCAATCCATTCCTAATACAATATCAAATCCAGCCAGACTCATTGGGTAAAGATTAGCAATACAATTTTGG
This sequence comes from Helianthus tuberosus, assembly GCA_030545235.1. Taxonomy (NCBI): domain Eukaryota; kingdom Viridiplantae; phylum Streptophyta; class Magnoliopsida; order Asterales; family Asteraceae; genus Helianthus; species Helianthus tuberosus. The sequence continues at coordinate 1,030 of JARYGA010046080.1, read as the reverse complement.
TTTAAAATTTCTATTCTTGCTCCCTGCAAGATTTCAGAAATCTTAATGGAATCTCCATTTGCTGTCTCTACTAGACATTCTTGTTGAAGTTTAGTTAATGGTTGATTGAGGAGTTTGGAAAATGAAGTACTAATAAAACTTTGGTTTGCACCAGAGTTAAATAATAATTTAGCAAAAACATTATTAACTAAAAACGTACCGACAATCACGTCCGGAATCATTTTGGCTTCTTCGGCTGTCAGAACAAATGCTCTAGCATTTTTAGTAGTCTTGTTGTTCATGGCTTGAGCTAGTTTCGGACAGTTCGGCTTAATATGCCCCTTTTCTCCACAATTGAAGCATACTCCATTACTAGGTTTCTTCCTACAGTCTTCTTCCTTTTGTCCTGGTATCTTGCAAAAGTTGCAGTATGTGGAGCATCTTCTTGAATGCTTCTTCTTGCAGGCCTTACAATAAGGTGCAGAAGTAGAACCTACGTTTTTCCCACGGTTGGAATTTCCGTAGCGAAATTCTTGGGTAAGTTTTTGGACTAGGTTCTTCCTCTGGTTTTCTTCTTGGGTACGCACTAGTTCATCAGTCAAGGTGTTTGCTAGTTCTACAGCTTCTTCTATAGTTTGTGGTCTAGCTGCCTTGACTACGTGTCTAATCTCACTGATTAATCCCCAGATGTAATAGGAGATTAATACTGGTTCGGGTGATGCTAGGGTTGGCACTATTCTAGCATATTCGAAGAATACAGTAGTGTAACCCTTACAGTCTACTCCAGTCATTCTATGGTTTAAGAACTTATTGGCTATCTGTTCTTTTTCATTGGGAGGACAGAATTTCCTTTCAACCATGTTCTTAAACTCAGTCCATTCCATACTATAGACTCTGTCACTTCCCCTAGATTGGAGAATAGTGTTCCACCATTCTAGAGCTGCGTTCTTAAATAGATTGGAAGCAAACATGATTTTGTCTTCCTCGGCACACATGTTTATTTTCAAGACTGCCTCAGTCTTTTCTATCATGCGTAGAGCTGCAATGGCTC
>JARYGA010046079.1:0-37716 GCA_030545235.1 Helianthus tuberosus | reverse complement strand
TAATTTGTGAAGATTGTACAACGAGTACCATACAAATAATGTCGCCAGATCTTCAAGGCAAACACAACCGCGCCTAGCTCCAGGTCGTGCGTGGTGTAATTCTTCTGATGAACTTTCAATTGTCTTGAAGTGTAAGCGATGACCTTTTGGCGTTGCATGAGCACACAACCCAACCCTTGACGCGAAGCGTCGCAGTATACCACAAAGTCTTCAGTGCCTTCGGGTAAAGATAGTATTGGTGCATCGCATAGCTTGTTTTTTAGAAGTTGGAAAGCTTCTTTCTGCTTATCTCCCCATTCGTACTTCTTGTCTTTCTGCGTAAGGGAAGTCAACGGTTGAGCTATCTTGGAGAAATTCTCGATAAATCGGCGGTAATAGCCCGCTAGTCCCACAAATTGTCGAACTTCAGTTGGTGTCTTGGGTGCTTCCCAATTCTTTATCGTTTCTATCTTTGCGAGGTCTACATGAATACCCTTCTCGTTCACAACATGTCCAATTAACTGTACTTCGCGAATCCAGAATTCGCACTTTGAGAACTTTGCATAAAGCTTCTCTTTCTTTAGTAGTTCCAGAATGGTCCTGAGGTGTTGCTCGTGCTCTTCTTTCGTTCGCGAATAAATCAGAATATCATCGATAAATACAATTATGAATTTATCGAGATATGGTTTGCAAACACGATTCATCAGATCCATAAACACTGCTGGCGTGTTCGTTAATCCGAATGGCATCACAAGGAACTCGTAATGCCCATAACGAGTCCTGAACGCAGTCTTCGGTATGCTTTCTTCTTGGATCCTTAGCTGATGATAGCCAGACTAAAGGTCAATCTTGGAGTAGTAGCTCGATCCTTGCAATTGATTGAACAAGTCATCAATCCTCGGTAGTGATACCGATTCTTGACAGTGAGCTTATTCAATTCTCTATAGTTGATACACATCCGTAGCATTCCATCCTTCTCCTTTACGAACAAAACTGGAGCTCCCCAAGGCGAGAAGCTCGGCCTTATGAATCCTTTATCCAACAACTCCTGGAGTTGTGTAGATAATTCTTGAATCTCGAATGGCGCAAGTCGATAGGGTGCCTTGGCTACAGGATCGACGCCTGGAACCAAGTCAATATGAAATTCGACTTGTCTTTGCGGAGGTAGTCCTGGCAAATCTTCGGGAAAAACATCAGGAAATTCCTTTACCACAGGAATGTGTTCGAGTTTCGGCTCCTCGGCCTTCTTATCTACTACGTGCGCCAGGAATGCAACGCATCCTTTCCGCAAGCCTTTCTGTGCCTTCATACAGTTGATGATTCGCAGAGGCATGTCTCTTTTCTCTCCATGCACTATGAGTGTCTCATCATTCGCAAAGGGGATGCGAATGATTTTCTCATGAGAAACAACTTCAACCTTATTCTTGGACAGCTAGTCCATTCCGACCACCACATTGAAACTACCCAATTGAACAGATAAGAGGTCGATACTAAATCTGCGCTCACCAAGTTCTAATGTACAATCCCTAACAACTTCACCCGATTCAACAAGTTTACCATTGGCTAGTTCTATGGAATAAGGAATGTCTAATCTACTAGATTCTATTCCAAGCATACATTTAAATTCCACAGACATGAAACTATAATCGGCACCAGTGTCAAATAGAATGGATGCAAAGTGAATGTTAACGAGAAACGTACTGGTGACCACATTAGGGTCCTCGCGTGCGTTCCTTGCTCCAATCACAAATGCTCGAGATTGAGCATTGTTTTCCATTGGGTAATCTTTCTTAAAATGCTCTTTGCTACCACATCCAAAGCATCCTTGGTTCTGCCCAGTTCGATTACCATTCCTATTACCAGTACCATTGCCGTTTCCATTACCGTTCCCATTACCAGCACCGTTTCGATTTCCATTTCCGTTTCTGTTACCATTTCCTTTTCCCCAACAGTTCTCGGTGCGGTGACCCAGTACTTGTCACATTTTGGAATGCGGCAGACTCCCTCGTGGTGACGCTTACACTGATTACACTTAGGCATGGTGCCCTGGTATCCTCTTGTAGGAGCGTCATTCATAGCTGTAAGGGATTTTGCCTCTTTAGGCGGGTTGGGGTCACGTTTCTTGTTGCTGGAGCCCTTGTTGTTGTCACGCGTCACTTGGCTTAGATTCGAATGCTTCCTCTTCTTGTCACCAGACAACTCAGCATGCGTCTCGGTTTTCTCAGTAGGTTTAAGCGATAACTTCTTCATACGGATAGCATCCTTAGTAAGGCTGATAGCCAGAGTTACAGCCTGAGTGATCGTTGTGGGTTTTACCACCGTTACCATGCTGTGAAATTCTGGAGCCAATCCCCAGATGTAGCACTCAATGTGCTTAAATTCGGAAGTCACCAGATAGGTGATCACTCTTGACAGATCATGGAACCTTCGAGTATAACCAACGATGTCCGCACCTACCATGGATAGGTTCCAAAATTCAGTCTCCAACCTTTGGAGTTCAGCACGAGAGCAATACTTTTCCCTCATTCTTTCCTTCAACTCATCCCATGTCATACCATACGTAGCATCATCTCCCAGATTCTGGACTTGCAAATTCCACCAAGTCAAAGCTTCATCAACAAACAATCCAGTAACAAACGTGACTTGCTGGTCCGCGGTGCACTTACTCATGCGGACTGTGGAATCAGTTTTCTCCGTCCAGTGCACAAAAGCCACTGCACCTCCGGTGCCGTCATAATTCAGTGGCTTGTTGTAGAGAAACTGCTTGAAGGTGCAGCCTGGAATTGATCCAACCAAATCACACGTGAGCAATTAATGAAACAATGAAACAAAGACCGATCATAAATTTCATCATCTTTTAGTAAATCAGCTTAGGGTTACCTGTAGGTCCCCTATCTCGAGGATGAGATAAAAACCTTATCCTTGTTATATCAAACACGCTAGCGAGTGCGGAATCCAAGCTAGCATGCAACCGAGAATTTAGACGAGAACAAGCACAAACACAACACACAACATTCAACGATTAACACCACTTGTATTAATGCGTATGAAAGGTCCGGTTACAAGCTCAATGTTTACAGAAGTGTTCTATAAACTCTCAAAGTTCTCTCGTGTGTGTGTGCTATCTCACCAAGTGTTCTGCTGAACACAACACACTACATGGGTATTTATACCCGACACAGCAGGTCTGGTCGAAGGATCAGACAGATTGATCGACAGATCATCTGTCGACCAGAAAGCCCATCGAAGGATCACAAACACCTCGAAGGATGATATCCTTCGAGATATCCTTCGAGATCATTCATCGAAGGTTTATGTTTCGAACCCATCTATCGAATGATCATCTTTCGAGTCCATCGAAGGATATGAGACAATCCTTCGATGACCATCCTTCGACTCAACCATCTTTCACCCAATGTGCTAACTGTTTGGCCAAGTCAAACCAGGAGGATGGTTGACTTGGTCAAACTTACATCGAACGCACATTGTAACAAACTAAGACGTAACCCAGACTAACATAAGACATCGTTTTGTATCATGACGAAATACAGACAAAGTACAGACACAAGTGCACCAACAAACTCCCCCTTGGCTGTAGCTTTGTCTTGATCTTCGTGTCTTCAAGTCTTCAAGGCCGAGTCGAACCGAGCTGAGTCGCGTCCACAAAAAGTGCATCAACAAACTCCCCCTTGGACGCTACTCGTGATGGTTCGTCTTCTGTCACATTCATGTCGGAGGATCTTCAAAGTCTTCACGCGTCGTAAGTAGAAAGTGTATCAACAAACTCCCCATTTAACTTTAGGTAGTGTGTCAATAAACTCCCCCTTAGATTGAACTCTCCATTGAGTCATGCTCGTGAATCTTTTGACTTGTCAATTCTTCAGATCCTTGTGGTGTTGATGAAGGGACATCGGCAACTCGATCATCTTATCCTTTGAGTGCCTCCACTTCGTGTCTTCATTCCAAAGCTTTTCATCGAACATGTTCTCCTCGCCTTTAGCATCTGCACATGCAAGAAAGCTAAACGCATAATGAGAACAACCGCTTGGAATATAGTTAACAGTTAAGCTAACGACACATATGAGATCAAATCTCAATTAAACACCAACCGACAGCAGTTTGAAAGTTTAGAAAAATATTCATTTTAATCCTTTAACTTTCAAAACTCGTTAACTTCGACTGTTTATGAAGAAGCAATTGTTTTCCAGCTTACGATCAGGATTTTGGGTAGGATAGACTCGAGTTCCAACATCGGTCAAACAAAAAATAAACTAGAAGAAAAATCTTTTTGGATTTTATAAAGTTTAAATTAAAACACACCTAAAATCTTTTTGAAATTTTCATTTTTCAAATGTAAAGATGGAAAGCAATAAATAAATATATACAAAGATGCATAAACAGGAAACATTAAATAAATATTTACAGACATTCTTTTTGCGAGTTTCGAGGGTAAGAGAATCATATCAGTGTACGGTCATGCCAAAACGCTCTTGTTGTTCAATTAGTTAACATTAAGATAAGCATCCTATAACAATTATCGGTATTGTTGTCCACATAAGCTCAACTTATCATTTGTAATCATGGCGAGGGGATACGTTAAGGTATGATTTATACTTACCGACCGGTGTTCATCCACATCACGACACATTCCCGTATCAAGGTATGCACGAGGGTTCATCTTACCGGTGAGTATACCGATTATCATCTGTTTGACCGTATATGATGTGAGATTCTCACTTATTTGATTGAAAACAAGTCCTATGTGATAAAATCACTTATTGATGAGGAACTTGATTTTCAGATGCATGAGGGCACAGGAGCAAGTCCGTGAACAGGTCAGTACTTTCGTACAGCAGAGAGACGAACTTGACACCCGGAAAGAATTTGTGATATAATATCACTTATTTGTTTGGACATGTGATTGTTGATCACTTATTGAGGTCGTATGCAATATGTACACGTATGTATAGTATCATGGAAGTTCTAGACTTGCGTCCCCGTTATTTTTCGGTAAAAGATACAACCATGATACCCAGATGATAAGCAGCATAAAGACCGAATATCTCAGAACCTCGGCAATCTCTCAAACGAAATTTCGGTACTAAGACCATATGCCAATGAATGGTTCCCACCCAGTCTTCAGTCGATTAAGTTTATATCAACCTGCACACTTTAAAATGATTGTGAGCCTACCGATACATCTTATATAGAGCAGCTTATCGTTTTTCATTTTGCATTTCAGGTTTAAAGAGGTTTAGACAGACCACTGATGTACTATCATTTTCTCTTTTTCTCGCCAGGAAACTCATTTTTACTTTTCTATTGTTTTTGTGTTTTTGAAATTTTTCAATGTTTTTGGATTTTCAAATTTGGATTTACTCCCCCTAAAATCAAAAAACTAAAACAAATTTAAAAACACTAAGATATTTACAAAAATGATTTTCCGATGTTGGTTAACTCATGTTTTACCTCAATGCCGTTTACCAAAATTAAGTTTTAATCAGAAATGATTTAGCGAATTTTGGAAAAATCAGTTGGCATGTCGGTAAGCGGTGCGGACCATGACAACATTGTCTGGCCAAAGAGTGCTGAACGAGATACTAATTCACAAAGCAGCTTAAATATCGACAAGTATAGGAGAGATTAGAAATTTAAAACCGTATCCTTCAACTGCTTCATGCATTGCAAGGAATCTGAGTGCTCTCCCAAACTGGATATCCACCCGTTGTGGATTTCAGAGTCGATTCTTTGTAGCTACTTAGAAATCTCTTCACAGCAGCAAGATCAAAAGCCTTTGGGTCCGGCTGGTCCTCGACATTGCACCAGCGAAGGTCTTTGTCTTTCTCTTTCAGGAGTAGTGTGCGGTTGTTCAACCCATGCCAAGGCGTCCGCACACCTGGTTGGTTTGTTCAACAAACACATTCTCTTCAATCACACCGCGAAGAAATGTACACTGCACGGTCATTTTGTCGATTGTGAACTTCAGACGTGCTGCAGGTGCGTACATTTCATTTGAATCTATCCCGGGGACCCGATCAAAGCCTTGAACATTCACATTTTGAAATGATTTTCATTTTTGTCGAAGCTTTTCAATCTCTTTCAACAGACATTTCTGTTTCCCTGTCCTTTTTCTCTCCATGAAAGGCAGCAATTTCTTCTGTTGCCTATTTTGTGCAAGGATGCTCCACTATCAATAATCTTACGACTATCGAAAGTTCCTCCTGGAATATCCTACACGCTCACTCAAAAGTTAGTTGGAGAGAGGGACCCAAGCCTTTGTGGACTTGGGTCTTCCTTGATCATCAAGATAAGTGATTTCAATCACTCGATGATTAGGAAAAAGAACCTGTGGTGCTCCCCCTGATTGAATTACCTGCTTTTGCTTCCAAGCTGTTTGTTCTTTACCAGTATTCGCATTAATTGTTTTAGCATTTACTGGTTTTACAGTTTTAGGTTTTGCTTGAACAGGTTTTTCTTCTTTGACCTCTGATTTTAAGGCCTTCTCAATTACCTTTTGATTCTTTTGTTTTAACTTCTTTTCCCTTTCTTTCAAGACACGTGGATCCTGTTTCGGGGAAAATGATCGTTTTTGGTAATTGGTTTCTTGGGGAGCACTTGTTTTTGGCTTCAACTTTTGCAGGTATGGGCAGTATCTTACAATATGCCCAATTGTGCCACACTCAAAGCACATTCTCCGCTCTACAAACCTCGGAGAAACATGTTGATGACCAGACTGAGAACCAGACAATGAACTTTGTGATCTAGACGTGCTTGGACCTAAATCACATCCGTTGGTGTGTTGGGTGTAATTATTCTGTTCATTTCGTTTCAAAATTCTAACTTGTTTTATAAAATCAAGGTTAGATTTATCCTGAAATGTTTCAAGTTTGTCTGAACCCGTGGATCCAACAAAGTTCATTTTCGGTTCTCTTTTCTTAACAGGAGCTCTTTTGTTTTGCACCCATTGTTGTTGAACCTTAGGTGCTTGAACATTCTTGTTCTGAGCCTTCTTTCCCTGTCCCTTACCCTTTCCGGAGTTGACTTGTTGTTTTCGCTCAACTGTTGGTTTTTGGTTTCCGTATTGTTTTCTAATTTGTTCACACGGAATTGGATCACATTGAGTGACGGTAACTTTGCCACTTTTGTTTCCCAAAAACTTGTCAGTACATCCTTCAAAAATTTGCTCAATTAAATCTTGATTTACATTTTTAATTGGAAAATCTTTGTTAGAGTAAATTTTATCATCTCCTTTGAGCGTGTACAACAAGTTATTCTCTTCACTTGTAGAAACAAGGGACTCCATTGGTTTTGACATTTCAGTCTTACTCGGTTTCACTGGTGGATCACACAGGATGTGATTCTCGATTGGAATATCTGGTGTAACCAAGTTAGACTGTTGTTTCACAATCACTTCAGATTCATCATCCGAAGAATCAGCATCCTCAACAATGGGAGGACTCTGTTCCTTAACACATGATGAATCTGTCACATTCTCAGATTCAGATTCTGATTGACCCGAGGATGATGTACCAGTTGTGAACCCGAGGCCTGCTGCAAAGTCATCTAGACCGAGTGGCACAGTAGGTTCAAAACGGGGCATATCCTCGTCATCAGGCAATTTGGAGTAATTGTGATTCATTGGGGGAGGACATGATTTGAATCCGTTACCCTTCTTATCCCCCTTTTTCTTTTGAACATCAATAATGTGATCCAATACATAGCGGGAATTGGAATAACTTTCCAATTTGTGCTTGATTGTTTCACATTCACATCGAGCGGTTGCCAATTCTACCATCTGCTTTTCAATTGTGTCTATAAGATCATTGTTAGCATGTTGTTTTCGCAAAACAGCTTTTTGTAATTCTGAAACATCATGTCTTAATGACGCAATTGTTGTTTTAAATTCCTTTTCATTTCTGGTTAAAAACACGTTAGCTTCAGCTGCTTTAGAAAGGTTTACAATCAATTCTTGATTGTGTTTGGATAGAATTTCAATCTGACTTTCCTGTTCAGCATATTTAACATTTAAACTATCACACTTTTCACAGCTAACTACAGTGGGTTCATCGACACATACCTGACCTGATGAGCTGTCGACATTAGCCATAAAGGCTGAATGGAGAGAAGACGAAGAGTAAGCAGCTTGATCCACCAAATTAGATCTTCTTTCAGTTCCTGCTGCAGCTTCTTCCAAAAGCTCATCAATATCTGCATCGACTGACGCTCTTGATGTCTCATCCACATGATCATTTCCTGAAGTGGAGGATTCTTCATCTGAGCTTCCACTATAACCAGAACTGTCTTCATCTCCAGAAGATGCAACACCATTGGTGGAAGATTCTCCACCACTGGCGTGCTTTAAATCCGTTACGATTTCAGCAAAACATGCTGTTCCACCATTTCCTCCTTCTCCAAGCTGAAGCGACCAATCACAACCCTCATCTATTTGAACCACCAGCCCCCGGTTGGCATTTGATGGTCCTGCTTGAGTTCGGTTGTTGACAGGTATCAACATACGCTCATTGTTCCTGTTCTGGTTCTGCTGGTTGCCTTGATTTCTGAACGGATTTTGGTTTCCATGCTGAGCTGGTCTTGTGCATTCCCTTTTGAAATGGCCCCGTTCACCACAGTTAAAGCACGTTACAGCTTGCTTGTCGAACCCATACTTGGTATCCTTTTTGCTTTCCAAGTTGGTTCTCCCCGTCCTTTCCATAAACTCCTTTGCTCTTCGAATTGCACTAGCAAGAGCCCATTTTATATCCATCATTTCAAACTCTTCTTTATCCACTTGCTGATAATCTTCATTGGTTAGATTGACATTCCCAATCTGACCTGCGATCAATCCACTATAAGCACTAACCAAGGTATTCAACATCTCCATATGCTCCTTGGCTACTTCGACACTGACTTTGGAATAATTGGAAGTGTCTAATCTGACTGTGTTAGGATTGGAAGTGGCTTGAAGGTTTGAAGAGCTTCCATAAAACCCTTGCTGTTGCGGTTGTTGCTGCTGAGCTTTCGGTTGCACATTCGGTCTTGAAAACATCGTGTAGGCTGAAGGATCAAACTGATCTGTTGTTGAAGGTCCGGTGTTGGAGACGAAAGCTGTTTGAAGCTTCGCATGTTGAGAAGCTGGTCTTTCTCCACTGATACCTCCTGCAATCCCAAAGTACATTTCTGGATTTTGAGGAGTTTGTGTTCTTTTTGCCTTCAGCTTTTCTTCAACATCCTTGTTCTCCAGTTTTTGAATCAACTCATAAACGTTGATTGTGTCTAGAACACCATTTTCTTTAAGAATCTCAAGATAACTGCTCCACTTTGCTGGTAAGCTATCAGCGAATCTCTTCACCATTTCTTGTGGAGTCGCAGTGACTCTAAAACCAAACATCTCGCTCAACAAGTGATGGAATCTTGTAGATAACTCTGCCAAAGTCTCATTTTCCATGCACGTGAAACCTTCAAATTCTTTCTTCAGTAATTCTTGCTTGATCTTTCTAGATTGAGCATTTCCTTCACACCGTAACGTGAGCATATCCCACAAGCTTTTAGTAGTCGTGCAGTAGACAAACTGGTGGTAAATGTCTTTATGAAGAGCTTGTGTGAGAATCATGAATGCTTTCTTTTCTAATTCAAACTTCTTCTTATCATCATCAGACATAGTGCTGTAAGTTTCTGGATTAGATCCTGCAACTTCCAAATCACTATCAAATGCGGTGAAGAAGCACATCCATAGATCTTGACCTTGCCCCTGAACATAAGTTCTCAGCCTTTCTTTCCACCATCCCCAATCATTAATATGATTTAGTTTTGGCGGCTTTGTGCTTGTACCAGTCTCACTATCGTTCTGCATCATAGATTGAATGCTGTTGCTTTGATTTGTGACCAATGCCCATTGATTTGCAGTTATCATTGCAGCTTGAGGTGGGACAATAGCCTGCATCCATGCTTTGTTGAAATCTGACGCAGATTGCGTAGCTGATGATTGCGAAGCTGCTGATTGTGGAGTTAGAGTCCACGCGCTTGGATCCCACTGACCGTTTGTTCCCATTTTATGAAAATTAATATATTAAGTGAAAATTGATTTAAAAATGAAAACAAGTTTTCTCTTTAAAAATTTAATTTTCACAAACTATGTTAAATTATCGAGAGATAACAAACAGCCGAAAGATCCTAGATCGAAAGACCTGAAAAACACAAACTGTTAGGCTTAAACAAACAAGGATCGAAAGATCAACACCTGTTCGAAAGATCAACAGGGTTCGAAAGATCACTGTTGAGTTTCGAACAATGTTTTCGAAAGATTCTCCAACGAAGGATCCTTATCCTTCGAAAATGTACTGTAGACCGAAAGATGAACACTGATGAATGTCGAACGATGACTTCGAAAGACTTCGAAAGACTCCCCAGTCGAAGGATCCTTGTCTTTCGAGAAAGAGCAGCAAACCGAAAGATATATGTTTCGAAATATTCCTTGGACCGAAAGATAAGTCTCACACTTCGAAGGATGCTCGAAGGATGACTATCTGTCGAACCTCCTTAGGTCGAAAGATGATCTTTCGACTTCGAAGGATATCTTTCGAACAGCTCTGACACGGTTGACAAATGTGACAGGTTGGTGAAAAGTTGACGGGTTGGTGAGAACTTTCGGCAGAAAGTATGGTCAGACCATGCTTTTCTGCAAAAACAGATTTTGTATGATTATTTTAATCAGTTCCCTTTTCCAATACACCAACAACTTTCGAAAATAACTAAACAAGATCAAAGGATGTAAACTTTGAAGAACACTATGAATATCGGTTGAAGATAGGAAGAACAAACCCAGAAATATGAATATTTCTGCAACCCGACAACAACCGAAACCCGATTTTAACAAGTTTTACCGAAAATATAAACCTTTTACACCCGAAAAACAGTCTGAAAACTCTCGGTTTTAACAAGGAGAAGAGCCAAAGCTCTGATACCACTTGTAGGTCCCCTATCTCGAGGATGAGATAAAAACCTTATCCTTGTTATATCAAACACGCTAGCGAGTGCGGAATCCAAGCTAGCATGCAACCGAGAATTTAGACGAGAACAAGCACAAACACAACACACAACATTCAACGATTAACACCACTTGTATTAATGCGTATGAAAGGTCCGGTTACAAGCTCAATGTTTACAGAAGTGTTCTATAAACTCTCAAAGTTCTCTCGTGTGTGTGTGCTATCTCACCAAGTGTTCTGCTGAACACAACACACTACATGGGTATTTATACCCGACACAGCAGGTCTGGTCGAAGGATCAGACAGATTGATCGACAGATCATCTGTCGACCAGAAAGCCCATCGAAGGATCACAAACACCTCGAAGGATGATATCCTTCGAGATATCCTTCGAGATCATTCATCGAAGGTTTATGTTTCGAACCCATCTATCGAATGATCATCTTTCGAGTCCATCGAAGGATATGAGACAATCCTTCGATGACCATCCTTCGACTCAACCATCTTTCATCCAATGTGCTAACTGTTTGGCCAAGTCAAACCAGGAGGATGGTTGACTTGGTCAAACTTACATCGAACGCACATTGTAACAAACTAAGACGTAACCCAGACTAACATAAGACATCGTTTTGTATCATGACGAAATACAGACAAAGTACAGACACAAGTGCACCAACAAACTCCCCCTTGGCTGTAGCTTTGTCTTGATCTTCGTGTCTTCAAGTCTTCAAGGCCGAGTCGAACCGAGCTGAGTCGCGTCCACAAAAAGTGCATCAACATTACCTTTAGTTGTGTTTCCTCTAGATGAATCCCCATGTCCATTACGCCTAGTACCGCCTGATCCTCTAGTGTGTTCAGTGCGGTTTGTCTCGTACTAGGCGATAGCTTCGGAGATCCTTTCTTCCAACAGGGAGTTCAGTTCCTCAACAGTCCACAGCATCGGAGGAGGAGGGGGTTGATTAGAGTCACGAGCGTTCACAGCTCTCCTGGGTGCCATGTTCTTCCAAAACACAACACAACAGAGTTAGAAATTTGTTTGATATCATCATACGAGATAGTGGTAGTATATATACACAAGCATATACCCACATAAGTAACATCAAACAATCCGCCAACATATAAATCAATTCATACAGCAACAAGCATGCATAAACAGATAAATACTGATGTGTCATAAGATATTCACCGAGTCTTTATACATGTTAGGACAACTTATTACATCATTGTTTACGAAGAAAATAAAATGCATAAGGGTTACATCACCCCATAGTACAAGTTTAATACATATAAAAGATAAAATATCTTTCTTCACATTGGCGGTTCTTGTATTCAAGTTGTACCCAAGCTCGGTTGTAGTCTTCATACCTAAAAAAACTACTCCATCAAAGTACCTGCAAAGAAAACCTAATGGGCTGGGGGAGAGGGTGGGGGTGTAGTGAAGATCAAGCTATGAAGATGAGTCACTTCATCCTCGAGCTCCTGAATTCGACGGATGAGGGAGCTGATCTGAGCAGGAGTGTGGGAAGGTGTAGGGACACGGGTAGGAGTGGATGGCACAACAGGCATAGTGTCATCATCATCACCAGTCGGGTAAACTCTCAGCCCAGCAACAAAAAGGGCCATAGATATCACTGAATCGAAGGAATCGACATCAAACTCAAGGTCAGAATTGGAAGGAATATCGATAACAAACATAACAGGAGAGACCACACTATAATCTAAGTCATCAACGAATGGCTAGTCCTCGTCAGGGATGGCGGCAAAAGGAATAGCATGGATGGGAATAGGTTCAACGAGATGCTCTCCATTGGGATGTCTGATGATCAGCTGGCCTTGGAGGGGTAAAGGCAAAGCTAAGACATCGTCGAGATCATCATCATCGGTTATCATCTCAGGGTCGGTCTCGAAGTCAGACGTGAAAATCTCCGGAGGTGAAGCAATCTCATCGTCGGAGACATCCGTCATCAGGTCACATTCTTCGGATAGGTTGTTGCTTTCAGATGATGTCATGTGTATCTGTATTATTTTTTATTCATGGTATATGTATATATATATATATTAATTATTACTTACTTAATTAATATACAAATAATTATACACATTGTTGCAAGTAATTCCTGGTTAAAGACAAGTGCTACCCCAGTGCACCCTAAGTCTTGTAGTGTCCTTACTTGACTCTTTGAAAACAGTTTCAGGTAGTGGATGTCGCGGAAAGTTTTATGCAACGAAAACTTTTGAAAAATTATTTTCGTGGGAGGATTCTAAATATTGTAGTCTAGACTCGAGAAGGAATCCTGTTTCACTACAATCGATGCTCTGATACCAATCTGTTGTCACACCCCGACCACGTGAGACAACGAAACGTGGCGGAAACGTCAGGGAGTGTTGTAACAGAATTAATTGTTTCACAACCATGGAAATTAAAGTTACGTTTTATTAATCAAATACGAGAGTTACATTGTTTTAAACAAGAAACAAAGCGTACATAACAAAAATTAACTAGTTCTTGTCTCGTTTTAAGTCACTAAGGCACAGGTCCGCCTAAGTATGTCTCGATAAGTCCTATGCATCAACTCCTGAAAACACATGTGAAAATAGGTACGTCAGCATAAAAATTCCTGTGAGATACATAGGTTTTGTGAAAATAGGATTCATGACTTGTAAGTTTAAGAAAATGTTTAATAAAGTTTAGTCATGAACCTTGTAAATTGATTTGTTTTGTAAATCATTTGAAAACAATAAGTTCAGATGATATGTATAAATAAGAGAATAATGTATGGTTAAATGAATAACCATGTAAAATGAGTTTGTATAAGATAAGTTGTTTGTAAAACAATGTCTTGTGAAAAGTTTGTTATTTGTATAAAATGTTATATGTCTCCAATTGAAATGATTCAAATAACGCTACGATATGTAATACCATACAAACACTTATATATAGGAAGTACCAGCGGCGTATCCACCATGCTTGTATCATATTACACACGCCTCGTTACTTAAATCACTTACTCAAACCAAACCATCAAGATGTAATGTTTAACAATTGTAGAAATGTTTACGTATAGTCCAATGTCTATTGTCAAATGTAAATCATGTCAACAGATACAAAAGGTTCGCACGGTTCAACAGTTACAAACAGTTCATATAATCAAACGGTTACGACGGTTCACATATTCAAATGGTTACAACGGTTCAAAATGTAATATAATGTGTTCATATGCTGGATGAGCATATGCAACAAAATGTAATGTAAAACAATGTACTAAGTATGCACACAATGGGCATACATAGCATGAAATGTAATGTAAAACAATGTACTAAGAATACACACAATGGACATACATAGCATGAAATGTAATGTAAAACAATGTACTAAGTATGCACACAATGGACATACGTAGCATGAAATGTAATGTAAAACAATGTACTAATAGTGTACTAATGAGCATAGCAAGTATGTGATATGAAAACATGGAAAGATGAAAGTAACAAGTAGGCACATGTGTTTCACCCCAAAACGTTTGGAAAACAGTAAAAGAGGGGTCTATGAACTCACTTGAGATTGCTTAGTAGTCCCTGAGTAACAACCAAATAATGCTAGAGATCACGGATATCAAACGGCACCTAATATAGGTAACTATGTTAATATACCGGACCTAAATCGGAGGATTGGATAGAATGAGGGTTCGTAAACCAAATGAGTATGGGAACTCATGTAATATGGTTTAACAAAGCCCACATACTAAAATGAAACCTAACCTAAGTGCTTACGACCCATTACGACCCGTTTAGGTAGCTTATGCTACTTTAACGCGTCGTTCACGTAAAACGCGTTCGGAATGCCTAACTAGCCTTATGATAAGTAAAATATTCCTTGACATGTCTAATATTGTTACCAAATCAGTTTAGATACCATAAGTTATGTTACATATGCTTAAAATGAATTTTGATGCAAAAAGGGCATTTTGGTAATTTACCTAAGGCATATATACTACCTATCATACAACTACTCAAACGATGTGACCATAAGGTATAACCTCGGAAGGTTATTCCCTATACAACTATGGTCACCTAATGTGTTTGGTCGGATCCTAATGATCGACCAAACGGGTCGGGTTCAAAAGTATAAGCGATTGTTTAGATCGCTTACCTTACGACCCTATATAAGCACTAAACTAAAAGTGACGAGCTAAGCATGTTAAAACATGCTTAACTAAGTTTAGAAAACAGGTTTGGTATCAAAACAAACGGTTTTGATACCTAAGAGTAGTTTGGTTACAAAATACGCAAGAATACGTATTTTGGCCGAAACTACGGCTCGTCACTGAGCCTAGATAACGTGGTAATCAGTAGGTATAGTCACTAGGGACTATAACCATCGTGATTACGCTCACGTTATGAAGTTCAAACGAACTTCGAATTGACCATAAACTGGTTAATGCAGAAAGTCAAACAAAGTTTGGCTTTAACGCTAAAACGAATGTAAAGAACGAAAGAACACTTACAAAGGGTCCCCGAAAGCTAATCTTGATCAAATAACCCAGGTATGAAGCAATGGCTTCAACTTAGAGTCTTTTTTATCAGATTTGTGGGTTTTGGGATTGAGATGGGTTGGGTATTTATAGTAAATGGACAACCGTTAGGATCGTTTATCGAATAACATGATCGAATCTCATCCGTACATGTGTTGGAATGTTATGGTAACTCATTTTGCCCCCACCACCAGAGATTGACATGTGGCATTGGCCTTTGGGGGGTTGAAAGGCTGTTAACAGCAGTTAAAAATGAGTCGCTGCATCTGGCCCCTGCTTACGGACCGTAAGACTTAGAACCTTACGGTCCGTAAGGACCTTGCAGGTCTGATACTTTCAAAAATGGCAGAACAGGCCCCTGAAGCTCCAAACTTGCTATTTGATGCATTTTTGACACGTTTATGCCCCGTTAACCCCATTTCAAAGCTCTAAAATGAAGTTAACGTATAGGGAACTTAAAATGTGCTCAAAAATATCTCGGATGTCGGTTCGTTTGGCCGTACGATTGCGCTGTTCTGTTAATTACGACGGAAGTCGTAACGGACGCAAAAACGGTCCAAATTGCGCGACGAATGGATTTTTCTTATGCCAAACACTAAAATAAAATATTTTAGTGCTTACATAAATTTTTGGATGTCCGGATGTATTCAGAATGTAAGTTATGCGCGAAAGTGCAAACTTGTGCACTTTTTAACGCTTTTAATCCCTGAATGACCCAAAAGTTTATTTTAGCACACCGAACCCCTCAAAACTTATTTCTAAGTTATGTAAAGTTTATTTAAGGTATTTTAAGCCTATTTCACTATTCCGGAATGTTCGTTGCATTAAAGTGGTTATATTTACGCATTAGCGCGCGTATAACCTTCCAGAAAGTGATTTAAAGCTTGAAATCGAACAAAACTTGATATGTGCAAAAAATACACATATTTATACAGATCCCAATGTCACACCCCGACCACGTAGAACATACAAAATGTGGCGGAAACATCGGGGAGTGTTGTAACAGAATTAATGTTTCACAACCATGGATATTAAAGTTTCGTTTTATTGTTTAAAAGTGTTACAATGTCTTAACAAACAAGGAATTGCAACATAATTAACTAGTCTTGCATCTTTTATTGTCACTAAAGCCCAAGTCTGCCTATGTGTATCTTGGTCATCTTATGCAACAGCTCCTGAAAAACACATGTGAAAATAGGTACGTCAGCATAAAAATGCCTGTGAGATACATAGGTTTTGTGAAAATAAGATTCATGACTTATGTTTGAGAAAATGTTTAGTCATGAACCTTGTTATTTGCTTTGTCTTTAAATCATTTGAAAAACGATAAGATCAGATGATAAGTATAAATAAATGTAAGGTTAAATGGATAACCAAGTAAAATGTGTTTGTATAAGATAAGTTGTTTATAAATCAATGTCTTGTGAAAAGTATGTTATTTGTATGAAATGTTCTATGTCTCAAACTGAAATGATTCAAATAACGTGACGACATGTAATACCATACAAACACTTATATATAGGAAGTACCAGCGGCGTATCCACCATGCTTGTATCATATTACACACGCATCGTTACTTAATCACTTAATCAAACCAAACCAAACAATGTAAAATGTTCATGTCAAGATGTAAATCATGTCAAAATGTATATGTCAAATATCCAAGTCAAATGTCTATGTCAAATATCCATGTCAAATGTCTATGTTTAAACCAATAGTCAAAAGTCCTTGTATAAACCATGTCAAATGTTGATAGTCCAAAAGTAGTCAAGTAATGTATAACCAAAATGATATGTATGGTAAGTAAAATTTAGACTACTTAAACCATAAATAAAAATGAACAAAACAAAGTATTGAAGTAAAACTTGGTTTAAATCAAAGTTATGTTTTGTAGAATAATGCATGCTTTACTGATACAAACACTTATGCAGTATGTTAAACGCAAACATTCAAGCCTTGAGACAGCCGGATAACTATGTAAAAGTGAGTTATCAAGAGAATATGTATTCGGATTCGGTCATTCCTTTCATCCCCTTTCCCTGGATATCCGGAACGGGATTTGTCAAGTCCTATGGTACCACTACCTACTACCGAGCGGCGTAGCAAATGTTAATGAATGTTATATAGACCCGTTAAACAAACCAAATGTCATACCAAAATGTAAGCATGAGATGAAGATAATGTACCTAGTATGCTAGAGTAAACATACAAGGTAGAGTTGTAAAACAATGTGTCCATATGTTACTGGAACATATGCAACAGAGATGCAATGTAAAATGATGTACTAAGTATGCTAAGTTAACATACAAAGCAGAAAAGTCATGTAAATCAATGTGCTTAGCATGTTATCAGTCAACATACATAGCAGAAAAGTCATGTAAATCAATGTGCTTAGCATGTTATCAGTCAACATACATAGCAGAAAAGTAATGAAATCATGTACTATAATGTACTAACAAACATAGTCGGTATATGATGTGAAAACAGGAAAGCAGGAAAGTAACAAGTAGGCACATGTGTTCCACCCCAAAACAGTTTGGAAAACAGTAAAAGAGGGGTCTATGTACTCACTTGAGATTGCTCAGTTGTCTAAAGATAACCACCAAACAGTGCTAGAGATCTCGGAATCAAACGGCACCTAATATAGGTAACTATGTTAAATAACCGGACCTAAATTGGAAGACTGGGTAGCATTAGGGTTTGTAAACCAAACGAGTGTGGAGACTCGTGTGATATGGTTTAACAAAGCCTACATACTAAATGAAACTTAACCTAATTGTATACGACCCATTACGACCCGTTTAGGTAGCTTATGCTACTTTAACGCGTCGTTCGCGTGAAACGCGTTCGGACCGCCTAACTAGTCCTATGACAAGTATTATATGCCTAAACATGTTTAATAATCAGTTATATGACAAAGGTTTAGGTTACATATGCTTAATTACCAATTATACATGAAAAGGGTATTCTGGTAATTTACCTAAGGCATATAAACTACCTATCATACAACTACTTAAACGATGTGACCATAGGGTATAACCTCGGAAGGTTATTCCCTACCTACTATGGTCACCTAATGTATTTGGTCGGATCCTAATGATCGACCAAACTGGGTCGGGATCGAGGTATAAGCGATTTATTAGATCGCTTACCCTACGACCCTAGACAACGTGGTAATCAGTAGGCATAGTCCCAAGGGACTATGACCATCGTGATTACAATCACGTTGCGAAGTTCAAACGAACTTCGCATTGACCATTACTGGTCAACGCTGAAAGTCAAACAACGTTTGACTTTCTGACTCGAAAAGCAGTAAAATAAGGAAAAGAACGAAAGAATACTTACGAAGGGTCCCCGAATGCTAATCGTGATCACAATAACTCAGGTATGAAACAATGGTTCCAACTTAGAGTCAAATAGATCAGATTCTTGTAAGTAATGAGGTTGGGGGTGATGGGGTATTTATAGTAAACGGTCCACCGTTAGGATCGTTTGTCGAATATCGTGCCTTAATCTCATGCGTACACTTGTCGAAACCTTATGGTGGCTCATTTGGTCACTCACCATAAGAGATCAACATGTGGCAAAGTGATTAGGAGTGGGTAACAGCTGTGAACAGCTGTCGATACATCGAATCTGGTCCCGAAAATGCGAAAAATGAAGTTTCTGCATGTTTCTGCCCCAGAATAGGCAGTCGCGTAGCGCGACGGTGAAGGCCTAGGCAGTCGCGCTACGCCACTGACCCTCCTGTATCAGAAATGTTTCAAAATGACAGGTTTAGTCCCTGCAGCCCGTTTAAGCGATTTTTGATGCGTTTGAACCCCGTTAACCTCATTTCAAGGCTCTAAAATGAAGTTAAAGTATAGGGAACTCAAAACATGCTCAAAAATATCTCGGATGTCGGTTCGTTTGGCCGTACGATCGCGATGTTCGCTTAATTACGACGGAATGCGCATAAGCGCGAAAAACGATCCAAATGACGCGACGAATGGATTTTTCTTAAGGCGAACACTAAAATATAATGTAGTCATGCTTACATAAATTTTTGGATGTCCAGATGTATTCAGAACGTAAGTTATGCGCGAAAATGCAAACTTGTGCACTTTTTGACACTTTTAGTCCCTGAATGACACAAAAGTTTATTTTAGCACACCGAACCCCTCAAAGCCTATTTCTAAGCTATGTAAAGGATATTTATGGTATGTTTAACTTATGGTCATGTTCCGGAATGTCTGTTACAGTTCAAATTGGCATACTTTCGCAGTTTGTCAACTTTAGTCCCTGTAAGCGAATTAACTTGGTTTTGCCATACCAAAGCCTTCAAAACTTATTTCTAAGTTATGTAAAGGTTATTTAAGGTGTGTTAAGCCTATTTCACTATTCCGGAGTGTTTGTTGTATTAAACTGGTTATATCTACGCATCGGTGCGCGTATAACCTTCCAGAAAGTGAATTTAGAGTTTGGAATTGAACGAGAATTGATATGTGCAGAATGATACACATATTTTTACAAATCCCAAGTATGAAATATAGTATTTCATTGGTTCGGTATTTGTTTGATGGCCGTGGAGGCACAGGTGTTACAGTCTCCCCTACTTTAGGAAATTTCGTCCCGAAATTTATTTAGAGGAAACTTGTGAGAGTTTAAAACATGAAGTTGAAAAGATCAAACAACATTGGTTAGGGTTCTTGAACTTCTAGTAACCTTAATAACATTATGTTTGCAATGTAAGAGGGACACTTATATACAAGTATATGAAGCGTCATTGGTGCGTCCACCATGCCTCCATTACATCGTTCTCATTTTGTTATTGTTGTCACTATCGGTTCCTTCACATAATAAATCTTACTGGATTTCTGTGCACTAAATTTCATAATTATGTGCGCATACATAATTAGAGAATTCCTTGCACAGTTCACACAGTCTATTTTATAATGTGTAGGGTAAAACCAAATGAAAAATCCTGTGATGAGCGTGACTTAGACCGCCATAGAGTCCTTTAGACTAAATCAATAAATGATTTAAATAGACTATCAAGGAGTCTGTTCAGCTACATCACTAGATGTCATTTTTTTTAACCAAATTGTGAATCAATCTTTTTGACTAGACCACTAAAGGGTCTCTTATGAATCTTGGAGTGGTACTATATAATCCAAGGGTCTTAACTATTACATAGAAGCCCATTTAAGGATTAAAGGTAGTACCTTTTGAATATCCTGCTACGAATCCCTCATATGAAGATATGAAAGATCCTGCAAGGATTTGGATAAAGAATATCTAGAGTAGTAAAAAAAAAAAAAACACCAAAAATGCATAAAAGAAAACATAAGATGAGTAAACACATAGTCACATAACCACAAAATTGTTTGTTAATTTGTCTTGTAAATTGCGTACATGCATTTAAAGCACACTAGGAATCCATTCCATGGATTTCATTTGGTACTTTAAACGTTATCAAGAATCCAACTATAAAGATAGAAAGATTCAAAAAGAAAATTCGACTTCGATTATTTGGAACCGAAGTGTTCGAATTAAGGTACATAAGGAATCCAATTAAGGACTCTGATTTGAATAATAATCATCCACAAGGATCTAATTGTGAGGATAAAAAGATCCCATATGGATTTAAAAGTTGGAGATGTTTTGAAACCTTGCACTGGACGTGCTTAGGTCAAAACATGATGTAAAATGCTTAAGAAGTTGAGATGCTTGATATGTCAAGGCGACATATGAAGCGGAATTTTGAAGGTTAAGTCAATGTATGAGGAAAATATTTTTGAAAACTATGCATGGGGTTCTTTTAAGAAAAATGTGTTTAACGTTTTTGAAACCTTATATATAATACTTTTTGAAATCATAAAGTAGGTGTATTAGGTAGATATATTTACAAAAATGTTTTAAAATCATGCGAGATGAATTTTGAAATTATGTATAAGGTTTTTGAAAGACATGAATGATGCTTTTCGAAATCATGCACTTGATCAGAAAATGTATTGTGTTAATATTGTCTTCAGACTATATGAAATATTTTGAAATTAGAAAGGTTGGTTTTGATAACATGGCCAATGTTTTTGAAATAACATAGACAATGCATCTAGAAAAATTGTTTTCAAACTATATGAAATGTTTTGAGATCATGAAGATTGTTTTGAAATACTGGTACTGTGTATGTTGAAAAATTAAAACGTAATGGGTATGAGATTTGAAAACACCCTTAGTTATTTAACCAAGGATTTCAAAGGCACTGATGTGCAGAAGCATGATTACTCATAATTTCACTTTATTTTCTGTACTTCGTATCTTAGAATGAAACGAGTACTTAAAATTTTCGAAGGAATCATGAGCGATCATTTGAAAGAGAGAATCACAAGAGTAGTTTGTAAGGAACATAGTTCCTTGATGTAGGTATCATAGGAAAAGTCATACACACATGTAATTATACTTGTATATCAGAATTGTGAACAACAACTTTTATTTATGAACGAGACATATTGTTTCACAATACACGAAAACAAAAGAAACAAAGGCATAAGACAGCAACATCCTTTGTTCAGCTGAATGCTCATCCGTGGGTCGGATTTGCATTAGCAAGCTTTGGGCATCGGTTTCTGTAGTGGGTCAGATCCCCACAATTGTAACAGGCACCCGGTGGGTAGTGTGGTCGTGCAGCTTGACCCTGTTGCTGAGCAAGAGGCTGAGCAACTTGTTGAGCCATGTTCTGAACTGGGCGATTCGGATTAGCAGGGATGCGGCAGGTGTCAACAAGATGACCGGATCTTCCGCAGTTGGTGCACTGACGACACTGGAGGTGTGGTTGATGATGGCCATTACACCTGTTGCACAAAGGTGCATTGCCAAAATAAGGCTTCTTGGCTAGGGGTTGCGCAGGCTGATTAGGTGCAGCTTGGGCCTGTGCAGTAATGGCATAGTTTTGGGAAACCTTACGCTTCCTTGCCCTCTTCGATGAACTAGAATCCTTCCCATTCTTCTTTTGAACTTTCTTGCTATCATCCTTGTCAGACGACTGTTTCTCGCCCTTGTCACCCTTCCTGTGTAATTTATTCTTCCGAATCTGCGACTCAGTCAATGTCGCTGATAACTCGATCGCCTGACGTAGTGTGGCGGGGTTACTACCAGTAAGGATGTCTTGTACCGAGTCAGGTAGGCCGTCGATGTACCTTTCGATAGCTATGTCAAGTGGGGTAACCATTGTTGGGCAAAGCAGACTCAACTCCTCAAACCTATCAGTATACGCCCTGTGCTCACCACTATCTTGCTTCAACTCATCAAATTCCTTCTCCAAAGCTCGCTGCTCATGACGGGGACAGAATTCCCTCATCATGAGAGTCCTAAGTTCAGCCCATGTCTGTGCTAGAGCAATTTCTGCACCTCGGTCCCTCATAACCCCGTTCCACCATGTGAGAGCCCTTTTCTGGAACACACTTGAAGAAAACTCGACCTTGCGATTATCCGGACACTGAACGTGGCGGAAAGTATTCTCAATGCTCTCGAACCACTGAAGAAGCCCAGTTGCTCCCTCAGAGCCACTAAACTTGAGTGGTTTAGCCTGATTAAAGTCCTTGTATTTGCATAGGGCATTGTTGTTGTTGTTGGCTTGTTGCCATTGAGCAAAGAGATTTGGAAATTGGGCAGCCATCTGCTGCGCAATAATTTCTGCCAGTTCGGCAGTCTCTATCTGGTTCTCGCGTCGAGGAGGCATTCTAAAAGAGGAAACATGAAAGGAAACGAGTGAGAGAATTAGACGAAAAGAATGAGATGAACAAATCTGATGAAAGCAAGGATAGTGGTCATTTGTTTGTTACCTAAGGCAAACAAATGAGACGGTGACTAATCAAAGTAAATGGGTCAAAAATAATGTATCGCGAAGACATGCTCGCCTATAAGTGAACACTCATCCCAAGAATTCCCAGGTAAGCACAACTGGTCTCGCGTCTGATGAGATGTATACGAAGTGCTTGCCTAGACAGAAAACTCAGAATACAGGCATTCACCCTTCCAGTTTGCACGTGTTCACATTATTTAAAACCCAAAACTTTGCCGAGATTTTGAAAATTCAAAGGGGTTTAAAACCATATAACAGAGGGTTAAAAACCTTACAATAGGGGGTTCAAAACCATGTAATCAATCATCCTAGAACAGATGATTAGTTTTCAAAGCGGTTTTGAAATTTATGTTCTTGTTGTGGTCGTCGCCTAAGGATAGGTGACGGTATTGTTTTATGACTAAACGCAAGTAAACTCGCGTTAGGGTCCTAAGAAGGTTATAGACTAGGTCAAAGCATTACTAATAACCTAATTCCCTATAACCATTAGCTCTGATACCATATTTTCTGTCACACCCCGACCACGTAGAACATACAAAACGTGGCGGAAACATCGGGGAGTGTTGTAACAGAATTAATGTTTCACAACCATGGATATTAAAGTTTCGTTTTATTGATTAAAAGTGTTACAATGTCTTAACAAACAAGGAATTTCAACATAATTAACTAGTCTTGCATCTTTTAATGTCACTAAAGCCCAAGTCTGCCTATGTGTATCTTGGTCATCTTATGCAACAGCTCCTGAAAAACACATGTGAAAATAGGTACGTCAGCATAAAAATGCCTGTGAGATACATAGGTTTTGTGAAAAATAAGATTCATGACTTATGTTTGAGAAAATGTTTAGTCATGAACCTTGTTATTTGCTTTGTCTTTAAATCATTTGAAAAACGATAAGATCAGATGATAAGTATAAATAAATGTAAGGTTAAATGGATAACCAAGTAAAATGTGTTTGTATAAGATAAGTTGTTTATAAATCAATGTCTTGTGAAAAGTATGTTATTTGTATGAAATGTTCTATGTCTCAAACTGAAATGATTCAAATAACGTGACGACATGTAATACCATACAAACACTTATATATAGGAAGTACCAGCGGCGTATCCACCATGCTTGTATCATATTACACACACATCGTTACTTAATCACTTAATCAAACCAAACCAAACAATGTAAAATGTTCATGTCAAGATGTAAATCATGTCAAAATGTCTATGTCAAATATCCAAGTCAAATGTCTATGTCAAATATCCATGTCAAATGTCTATGTTTAAACCAATAGTCAAAAGTCCTTGTATAAACCATGTCAAATGTTGATAGTCCAAAAGTAGTCAAGTAATGTATAACCAAAATGATATGTATGGTAAGTAAAATTTAGACTACTTAAACCATAAATAAAAATGAACAAAACAAAGTATTGAAGTAAAACTTGGTTTAAATCAAAGTTATGTTTTGTAGAATAATGCATGCTTTACTGATACAAACACTTATGCAGTATGTTAAACGCAAACATTCAAGCCTTGAGACAGCCGGATAACTATGTAAAAGTGAGTTATCAAGAGAATATGTATTCGGATTCGGTCATTCCTTTCATCCCCTTTCCCTGGGATGTCCGGAACGGGATTTGTCAAGTCCTATGGTACCACTACCTACTACCGAGCGGCGTAGCAAATGTTAATGAATGTTATATAGACCCGTTAAACAAACCAAATGTCATACCAAAATGTAAGCATGAGATGAAGATAATGTACCTAGTATGCTAGAGTAAACATACAAGGTAGAGTTGTAAAACAATGTGTCCATATGTTACTGGAACATATGCAACAGAGATGCAATGTAAAATGATGTACTAAGTATGCTAAGTTAACATACAAAGCAGAAAAGTCATGTAAATCAATGTGCTTAGCATGTTATCAGTCAACATACATAGCAGAAAAGTCATGTAAATCAATGTGCTTAGCATGTTATCAGTCAACATACATAGCAGAAAAGTAATGAAATCATGTACTATAATGTACTTACAAACATAGTCGGTATATGATGTGAAAACAGGAAAGCAGGAAAGTAACAAGTAGGCACATGTGTTCCACCCCAAAACAGTTTGGAAAACAGTAAAAGAGGGGTCTATGTACTCACTTGAGATTGCTCAGTTGTCTAAAGATAACCACCAAACAGTGCTAGAGATCTCGGAATCAAACGGCACCTAATATAGGTAACTATGTTAAATAACCGGACCTAAATCGGAAGACTGGGTAGCATTAGGGTTTGTAAACCAAACGAGTGTGGAGACTCGTGTGATATGGTTTAACAAAGCCTACATACTAAATGAAACTTAACCTAATTGTATACGACCCATTACGACCCGTTTAGGTAGCTTATGCTACTTTAACGCGTCGTTCGCGTGAAACGCGTTCGGACCGCCTAACTAGTCCTATGACAAGTATTATATGCCTAAACATGTTTAATAATCAGTTATATGACAAAGGTTTAGGTTACATATGCTTAATTACCAATTATACATGAAAAGGGTATTCTGGTAATTTACCTAAGGCATATAAACTACCTATCATACAACTACTTAAACGATGTGACCATAGGGTATAACCTCGGAAGGTTATTCCCTACCTACTATGGTCACCTAATGTATTTGGTCGGATCCTAATGATCGACCAAACTGGGTCGGGTTCGAGGTATAAGCGATTTATTAGATCGCTTACCCTACGACCCTAGACAACGTGGTAATCAGTAGGCATAGTCCCAAGGGACTATGACCATCGTGATTACAATCACGTTGCGAAGTTCAAACGAACTTCGCATTGACCATTACTGGTCAACGCTGAAAGTCAAACAACGTTTGACTTTCTGACTCGAAAAGCAGTAAAATAAGGAAAAGAACGAAAGAATACTTACGAAGGGTCCCCGAATGCTAATCGTGATCACAATAACTCAGGTATGAAACAATGGTTCCAACTTAGAGTCAAATAGATCAGATTCTTGTAAGTAATGAGGTTGGGGGTGATGGGGTATTTATAGTAAACGGTCCACCGTTAGGATCGTTTGTCGAATATCGTGCCTTAATCTCATGCGTACACTTGTCGAAACCTTATGGTGGCTCATTTGGTCACTCACCATAAGAGATCAACATGTGGCAAAGTGATTAGGAGTGGGTAACAGCTGTGAACAGCTGTCGATACATCGAATCTGGTCCCGAAAATGCGAAAAATGAAGTTTCTGCATGTTTCTGCCCCAGAATAGGCAGTCGCGTAGCGCGACGGTGAAGGCCTAGGCAGTCGCGCTACGCCACTGACCCTCCTGTATCAGAAATGTTTCAAAATGACAGGTTTAGTCCCTGCAGCCCGTTTAAGCGATTTTTGATGCGTTTGAACCCCGTTAACCTCATTTCAAGGCTCTAAAATGAAGTTAAAGTATAGGGAACTCAAAACATGCTCAAAAATATCTCGGATGTCGGTTCGTTTGGCCGTACGATCGCGATGTTCGCTTAATTACGACGGAATGCGCATAAGCGCGAAAAACGATCCAAATGACGCGACGAATGGATTTTTCTTAAGGAGAACACTAAAATATAATGTAGTCATGCTTACATAAATTTTTGGATGTCCAGATGTATTCAGAACGTAAGTTATGCGCGAAAATGCAAACTTGTGCACTTTTTGACACTTTTAGTCCCTGAATGACACAAAAGTTTATTTTAGCACACCGAACCCCTCAAAGCCTATTTCTAAGCTATGTAAAGGATATTTATGGTATGTTTAACTTATGGTCATGTTCCGGAATGTCTGTTACAGTTCCAATTGGCATACTTTCGCAGTTTGTCAACTTTAGTCCCTGTAAGCGAATTAACTTGGTTTTGCCATACCAAAGCCTTCAAAACTTATTTCTAAGTTATGTAAAGGTTATTTAAGGTGTGTTAAGCCTATTTCACTATTCCGGAGTGTTTGTTGTATTAAACTGGTTATATCTACGCATCGGTGCGCGTATAACCTTCCAGAAAGTGAATTTAGAGTTTGGAATTGAACGAGAATTGATATGTGCAGAATGATACACATATTTTTACAAATCCCAAGTATGAAATATAGTATTTCATTGGTTCGGTATTTGTTTGATGGCCGTGGAGGCACAGGTGTTACACCCAAGTATGAAATACAATATTTAAATGGCTTGGTATTTGTTTGATGGTCGCAATGACCCAGGTGTCACATATGTCACACCCCTTTCTAAGGCGGAAGCATGAGGTGTGATCCTGAAAGGTTCTCATTGCATACGAATGGTAAACATGCTACATGATCATAAAATAGCTCCAAGATGCCATTGACATTACATAACCAAAACATAAGTTAAGTTTAGTGTTTACATCACAAGATAAATATTGTCTGAAAAGTTTACAACTTTATTTAAAAGGCGAACATCAAGGTTTTGATTCTTATATCACCACACATGATGGAGTATAATAACCAAATCCCACAAAATAGGCATAGGAGTCTTGAAACAACAGTACTAAAACATAAACGACATTCTTGAGCAAGGGTGAGACCACACGTACATCCACTTTAGTTACCTGAAATGCATGTAAGTTTTAGAAAGTCGTCAACATAATGTTGGTGTGAATTCATGCAGTTTTGTGTAAAAAATTTAAGCATTCGTTGTAGAAAACATGGTATGTAATTGTACTGAAACAAGTATTTCTATAAATGTAAGGAAATCGAGATCGCTAATGGTTTGCAAGGCCATTAACATGTGTAACGACATAGGAAGCATCCAAACTAGGGGTGTTCAAAATCATCCGAATCCGAAACCGAATCCGAATTATCCGAATATCCGAATCCGAATTATCCGAAATTTCGGATATCTGAAAGTTCGGATATCCGAAATTCGGATAATCCGAATTTTCGGATTCGGATTCGGATAGTGATTTCGGAAATTTTCGGATATCCGATATCCGAAACTTTTTCTTTAATATTTGTGTAATAATATATATATTATAGATTTGTAAAATAACCCTAGAACTTTTCCTCAGCCGCTCTCCAGCCTCTCCCCACAACCCACCTCCCTCAATAGTCAACATCTAAGATCTGAACAAAGGAACATCGAAGAATCAAGATCTGAACATGGAAGATTCGAAATATGAACATTGAAGGTAAAGATCTGAACATCAAAGATCTTAAAAAACTAAGATCGATGGTCAAGATCTGAACATCGAAGAACTTGAAAAACGACCATCGAAGGTTTTTTCTAACTTTCCATTCAGATTTGTTCCATCGAAGGTTTAAGTTTTGTTTCAGTTTATAGATGTTTTTTTTCGATTTATAGGTGATTTGTTTCATCAATTTACTTTATAGATGATTTTTCCAGTTTATATGTCCGATGAGTTGATTCTATCATTTTATAAAGTTGATTCCATCTTTTTTTTTTAAGTTCTAACATTAACAGCTCTTGAAACTTGAGAGCTTAATGTTTGTTTTTAGACTATTTAATATAAGAACTTCATGTTCTTTAATTGATTTCTATTTCACATTACACTCGTATGTGGTTAAGCAAAAATTAATTGTTGAATCGTTTCGCATTACGGTATTGGTATTGTGCAGATTTCATTTGGTGGCTTGGAAGTTGGAATGATGGATTGGATCTTGAAGATTATGTGTTTCTTTTGAGACAATGTTATATTATGTTATATGTTATTTTGGTACAATGAATTGTGTTCGATTCAGTTTTTTTGAACATCAGATGTTTAATTTGATGTGTGTTATGTTGGAAAATTAGGAACTTTAATTTTGAATTTTTTTTCTTTAAGAATTTTGGATATCCGTTTCATTATCCGAACCCGTATCCGAATTTTCGGATATTCGAAATTCGGATATCCGAAAATTCAGATACGGATTCGGATAGCGAAATCCACTATCCGAAATGTCCGGATATCCGAAATTCGGATATCCGAATTTTCGGATATCCGGTTTTGAACACCCCTAATCCAAACCATAGGCATTTTTACTTGTCGATTCACGACTAGACACACAAAAGCACTGCTTGGTAAAAGTGTGGCCAAGAGTGTGGTTTCCTGAAACCCATTAGATCTAACCTTTTGTTCCGCAGTCTAAGTATGTAATTGATTAATGGTGCTTATGGCACCCTATACGTCACATGATCTATGTATCATTCCTTAGTTTTTGTATTCTACATACCACAGTACATGTATTTTGCCCAAGTTTAGAAAACAAGTAAAAGTTTAAAAGTGGGTACATGAACTCACAATTTTGCGTATCCTGCGTCGTAAAGTTCACCGGTGGGTTTTGTAGCGTCGTGACCTATACGTGTTCTATTAATGTTAGTCACTAGACTTGTATCACACAAGTACAAGTCACCATATTTAGTTTATGTATATGTTCTTTGTACGTTCATTCTTTGTGAGGGTCGTGCCCTTGTTTGTTGGGTCTTGCCCCCTTGTCATGTCTTTTCACTTTGAATATGTTTTGTGATTTTGTAAATATATATTTTACACCTCAAATATATATTCGTTTGTGTAGACTTTTTGAGGTAATAAGTTGTTAAAATTAATTTATATTTTTAACTTTTCATGTATGTTACTTATATTATTTTCCAAAAATAAATATAAGTATTTTGTGAAATAATATTCTCAATATTATTTTTGTACAAGTATACTTAGGAAAGTATACTTGTACTTTATGTAAATACTTGTGTATTTTGTATTATTCACCACAAATCAATACTTTGTTAAAGGATATATTTTTGTAAATATATTTTCTTGTATTTGTCCATGTACTTCCTTGTGAGGAATTTTGTATACTTGTATACTTTTGTATTCTTATGTATTTGTATGTGTATTTTTCTACTCATACTCCATTGGAGTATTTAGTGTATTTTCAAGTCCCTAATACACTACTACATATAATACACATAATATACACTTAGCACAAAATTTGGTGATCATTAAATATATATATTATCCCAAAATATATACATACTTAATATAAGTTTTAACTTGAAAAATCATCATTTCTTTACTTGAAATTTTACACAAAAATTAGGGAAACCTTGGTAAATATTTTTGGGTGAATCTTTGGGGAATAAGTTTCACCACAACTTATATTTTTTAAGTGTCAAAATTTTATAAAAAATTTGACATAGTTTCCCCTAAAAATGGAGGTTTTCCATGTTTTCAAAACATGTGTTTATTTTCTTTTCAACATCAAATCAATTTTTCAACAATAATCACCAACAACATATACTAATTTCTTCATATGAAACATCATGGTGAACTTGATTCTTGTTAAAAATGTGTAGTCTTTTAGATCTACACTTAACATAAGATGATCTTTCCAAAAATAAGTGTTCTTGAGTATTTTAAGCAAACTTTTATGAGACTTTATTTTACTAACCAACTCATCCATGAGTTTAATGGTTTCAAAGTTTGTAAATCATGTTTCTAAAACCAATTTTATGTATATCAGAAAGATCATCATGTTTAATATCATGTTTCACCATGGATCTTTCAAGATCCATGCTTAATATCTTTAGATCCATGCTTAATAGCTTTGTGTAAATCATGTTTCTAAAACCAATTTTATGTTTTCATAGATTTTTTGTTTCAAAAATTAGTTCTACATATACTTTATTACTTCAAAATTTCAATTTTATGCACAAAATTTCATTTTTCATGTTCACATAATGTTTCATATGTTCATCTTCAAGTTTAACCATGGATCCATCAAGATCCATGCTTAAACTTGTTAGATCCAAGCTTTTAACAAGCTTAACATATTTGATCTAAACATAACACAAGGTATAACATCAACAACTTCATCACATACACTAAAACTTGACATAATCACTTGTTTTCTTCATGAATATGTTAGATCTTCTCATTTTTAACTTTAAAAGTTTAGTAGTTTAGATGGTGAGACTTGTACATAACATAAACATGAACTAATATAGTGATCAAGAAGCTTATTACTAGCTCTAATTGCTAGGGAAGTGGCACAAGAATGAAGAATATGAATATGGAAGAAATCAAGTGGTTAAAATCTCCAAAATGAGGTCCTTCAAGTTCTAGCACCTCACACCTTCTTAGGTAGCCTCCATACACCTCTAGATCACCTTGGATTGCCTTGTAATGAAGTGAAAATGGTGTTGTGTGTGGGGGAGTAGTGAGCCGAGAGCAAGAGGGGACCAAGGGAAGAAGATGATGAGTTTCTTTGTGATAATGGACAATATGTGTTTCTAATGGTCTTTATAAAGAAAATTCCAACAACTTGATCTTCTTTTGGGATTTTGTATAAACTTAAGGGGACAAGAGATGATAAAATATTCAAAAGCCATGTCGGGACCATTGGGGTTGGTTGCAACATGAGGGGGTAAAATGTAAATTGTGGAAAGTTAAGGGTTTAAAGTGCAAACGAGGAGGTTTAAGCTAGTTTTAGTGTGTTTAGGTGTTCTTATGATTTTTAAGGTGTTCTAGCACCAATACTAGCTTAATATCATAAAAACATTACTTCTAGTCGATTTTTGATGTTCCGGGTAGTGTCCGGTTATTCGTTTCGTTAAAATGCTAAATTGTGCAGTTTCACTAGGTATGAAGCACCTTTTGTGGCAGTTTCAATTCCCGACACTTTGTAAGTTATTCTGGACAATAAAAGATAAATTATGCATGATATTATTGTGTTAAAAAGCTGATTATAGCTGAATTATTGCTAATTTGTGCAGAATTTTGCATTTAAAGTGAGTTTCGGGTGTCTTTTAGTGCATAGTTTAGCTTCCGGAAAGTTTATATGTTAACCCTTGTATTCATACTTGGGTTTTAATGTATTTTAGATGTTGGACCTATTCCTAGGCCCTAATTCTGTATTCTGACTGCTTTCTGCAGAATTGCTGACATAGTGTGTCTAACCTGTGAGTTTACTAGTATTTCTGACGTAACGCTTAAAGTAATGCATAAAGCAATATTTCAAGTATAAAACATGCATGAATTCATATGTATAGCATTTAATCAGAGAATGTTGACATTTAAGCACATAATTGCAGTTAGTAATAATATTAAAATAGTACGGAAATTACCGGTTTTATGCCAGTTGTCACACGTTACACTCACACTAGTAACAAGTGGATTGATGACGATGAGTCCACTGTTCCTTCCTCAGTCTCTGAGATGGGACAATCATCTGGCACGACACCGGTAGTCGATGAGTTGGGCATGGGTACATCGATGATTGGAGGATCATATGGAGTAGCACCAGTAGTGGACACCACTGTTATCATGACTCGACCATTAGAGCCACTAGCAGTTCCACACACTGATACGGTTGAGCCTACGACCAAGATCCCTCCGCCACTTATACCAGAGCCATTTATTCCTCAGTTTCGACCCCTAGCCTCCATTATACCTTTACAAGTTCTTGCATGCCAATGGAAGATACTCCGAATTGTAGAATACATACCATCAATCTCTATGGCTGTTATAGAGTCTACATCGAAGAAAAGGGAGTTTGGGTAGATCAATTCTCTCATTGTGACCGTCAAATTGCTACTTTGCGAGGGGACTTGGAGACGACTAAAGGAAAAATGCAGGATCTTGGGGGGTTAAATCGATGCAAATGAGGATATCTGGGAGTTGGACGAGATCATGAAAGATCAGATGTGTTAGAGGATAGCATAGCTTGAGGAGATCGTTGGAAAGTTGTTGGAGTTTCTAGGTTTTAAATGATTGTTGTTGATGTTTCGAACATTCTATTTCTTTTGGTAACCCTTTTATTAGGCTTGCATGCCACGTAGGTATTTTAGGAGGAAATTCGGTGAAACTTGTCTATGGTGTCGATTTCATTCCCACCAAATTTTGCTAGTTTCTGAAAACTACAAACAAGTAATGTAATTTCCACCATAAAATATCAAAACAATGGGTTTTTGGGATAAATTTTTCAAATTGTTATGTGATTGTGATTACATGTGTATTGTTTAATCCATTCGCATTTAATGAATGAATTATTTAAATATTATCTTATGTTGTTATTATTTCTTCAATAATAGAAACCTACATATCCCACCAAAAGCGAGACGGAGTTCCTCTACTGACAGTATAGGATTTCCTATCACACCCGAGGAGTTAGCACAATTGATCGCCCAGCACGTTAACACTGCTTTGGAACAGCGTGAAGTTAACCGAGCTGCGAGACATGGACATGGATGCAATGAGAAGGTGCATGGTTTCAGAGAAGCGTCATCCGAAAACCCACCAGGTAGAATAATGATTGGAAATTTTTTGTGAGTTTCCTATGTTATGATATAATCTAAGAGTAATCTTGATTTTTCATTAACTTGGTGAACAATATATAGAGATACGAACAAAACATTCCAGGGTCCTAACCCGAGATCATTTACTAGTGTCTTACATGATGAAGAGGCAACACCGTATGAGAAGATAGGTTGTCACAGCAGTTTTACTATTAAGATCATCCAGCGTATCGAACATAGGAATGGAGACACTGGAAAATGTGAGTTAGAGAATTCAAGGAAGAATTCTGAGAAAAAGGACAAGAAGAAACACAAACTGGGTGAAGCAATTGCGGTCAATGCCAGTGAATCTGGAAAGAAAGTCGTCAAAAAGGGCAAAAACAGTTTGGTGAAGAAAGCCCCAGTCGATGAACGAAACAAATGTAACATATGTGGCTGAGCCGGACATGAAACCCTTGACTTCCATGCTAAAAGAAATTTAGATGGAGTCGAACTTGTAGGATGTTTTAGATGTGCAAAGCATGGACATTTCAAACGGGATTGCCCCAAATCAAAGGATCAGAGTGCCAAAGGTAAAGCACGGGAGCTAGATACTAGGAAGGCTTAGGTTGATCCTGCACTCGTCACCGGTATGTTCATGGTCCATAATTACTCTACGTTAACTCTATTTATGATTAAGGTTAACAGCAATATCATTCTGTAAAAACCCTGATGTCAGTTGTGTGATCATAAGCTAGTAGGCTAACTAAAATCAGTATATGATAAACGGATAGAATCCCATGATGTCATACGTGGTCGTAGTATTTAAGAGTATGGTTATAATAGTATCCAAAGCTGCTAACGAAGATAGGCAGATTCGATACAGTAGTTGGGTAGAATTGGTTATCCCAAATATAAAGCTAAGTTAAAAGTTCGAAGAAACTAGTGCAAACACCCTACCTTATGTGACAACCCTCACCAAATCAGGTATCCGTACGAATTAATTAATATTTAATTAATGATTAATTATCGTGCTTGCTTACAGTTGTGATTAAACTGCTACTTGATTTCTGATACATACATGCTCATGCATCATACTTTATTGATGTCACTCCACTATTTACACAGAACTATAGTGACAAACTTGATGCACAAAAGCACAGTAGCACAATGAACGGATAACCTAGTAAACATGCTGACATAGCCAGCATCAGACAGACACTGTCTCTAAGGCCAGTATGAGCCGGGAATAGATTACTACACTAGTAGGGAGTGTAGGGAGGTAAGGATTGTAGAACTGCGTCACTAGGTAATAGTTATAGTGACCGGATGTGCCTAAAACATGCTTTAACTACAAAAATCCTTCACTTTATGCAAAAATTTAGCATTTAATTTAACTAGTAAAGTGTAAAAACATGGGAAAATAATACTAGACACTTTCCAGAGTGTCGGGAATTCATTGTGTCACTAAAACAAATAGTAACGACACTTTAAATGCTTATTTAGCACTTTAACGGATCAGTATCCAACCGAACAACCGGACTTTACCCGGAACACAAAAATATTGTCAATGACATTGTTTTTCCTTTTCTGAGCTAGTTAGGGTCCCCGAATACCCTAACACCCGTTATATTTCATAACCCACTAATAACTTGTTTAAAGTGCATAACTAAACAAACTAATCATCAAACTATTTGGTTGAAATCTAACTAAATACCCCCCCCCCCAACCGATCGGTTCCCCCAAGGGAACACCCTCCACCAATTTTTGATTATTTAATTGATGTTGCTAAATATCTAGTGGACATAATATACAATGGACAATGGTGAAGTTTGGATTATAAATTAGACTAAAAGTTCCTTACTTACATTTCACAAAAACTCAACATTCAAACCACTACTCTCCTTCCCTCCCTCATCACTCACGGCCGCACCCACACTCCACCATCTCACCACCACCCAAGTCTTGTTCAACCATTTTACATACTTACAAGTGTGCTAGAGATCATTCAAGCAAGCCCGGTGCTTACGGAATCTGAAGGACCTCTCTACATTGCTTTTATCCACCTAGTTTTCGCTTTGATTCTTCCCTAGCCTTGAGCTAGTTGTAAGTGATTCTAAACACTCTCTTGATCTTGTTTAAGGTGGTTAATAAGAAGTTTAATGGTTAAAAATCAAGAACACCAAAGATCAAAACTTAAAGTCTTGTAAGAATGATAAACTTGTTGGTTAAAGAGTAAATAATGGTGTAAAACTTGTGAATCTTGTTTAGTTATGGATATTTTATGTTATTGGTTGCTAGTAGTGGAACGGATCGTCATCTAACCACGCTAGATCATGTTCATGGAACATGAACTAGCATTATGTTAAGTAGGAAAGTTACAAGATGACGAACCCTTTCATACATAAACATGAACTTGTGTAAAAATAGTTTTTCTTGTAAAATGGAGTTCTAAACTAGTAGATCTAAAGATCTACAAGTGGTATTTTCGAAGAACCAAGTGTAAGATGCAATCATGTTTAAAAGCCGGATCTTACATAAACTAAAAGCATTTTGGTGAACAAACAAGTGTGTAAACACTTGTGTAACAAAAGGATTTAACAAAGAAATATTTCCATAATTTTTTACTAGAAGTTGTAAGGTTACATCTTCTTTAAAAATAAAGTTTTTCAAGAAACCGATTCATTTTTAAAGATAGAAAGATCTACTAAAAATGTTGGAAAGTTACTACATACTTTTACACAACTTACAAGTTCATGTGTTCGCGATTTATGCTTATTTTGACTAGTTTGACGATTGAACATTGAATATTGATGATTGGAAAATTGTTGATTGAATTTTGAAAAGAAAATGATACGCTAGTAAGCGTGGCCACCTCCAGTTACAGAAGAAACTCTGGCGAAATTTTTCCAGAAAATAACACATAAAATATTTTTGTGACAAGTGTTATGAATATATTTTTAACTTGTTTTTCTAAATAAAATTCGCCATGATTTTTTATTACAAAATAACAAAGTATTCGGAGGTGGATTTTCGTAAATGAAACTTGTTAAATATATATTTAGAATATATATTTCATAGTAAAACACTTGTGTGATTTTATGATTATTTTGTGAACTATATATTATTTTTAGCGTAAAAATAATATAACTGGAATACATTGTGAAAGCACGACTCCAAAATAATACCAACGCCTTCACAAATAAATATTTAAGTTACACCGGTATTATTATTACCACACGAACATTAAAACGTAACTTATGTATTTTCGGAAAATACTCTTAAATGTGTATTGACAAAGTATTATCTTGGAAATTGTATAAAGTAAAATATAATATTTTTTGGAAAAATATGTATATTTTGGAGATAGAATATTTTAGACAAATGAATAAAAATATATTTTATTAAGTGAGACTTAATAATATATTTTTGGAATTATAAAAACGCACATGTATCGAAACCCCCATCCTTGGGAAGGAATATAATTATAAATAATTACGAAGTGTAAATACGAAATAGTTGCCTAACTATTTCCCAACAACGTTAAACCTTAAGCCAAGGCACGGCCGTCCGTCTAATAGAAGTTAGTACGTGTAGGTCGTCACTTAGCAGGTTGATTGGGATATACTATTTCGAGACGCACTTATGTGAGTTCATGTCCCCCTTTTCTCTTAATTGTTTTCAGTTTTATACTTCGGGGGTGAAATACATGTTACTATGATTACGAATACTTTTTACATGGTATGGTTAGCGTAAGGAGGGTTACTACTTAGATCATGTGAGTGGGTAGGCGGGAACTGGAGGCCATTAATCCTCAGTGTAGGACCGAGGGTCTTTAGCGGTAGATCTATCTGGGTGTAGCGAGCCCAGCCCCAGGCCCAACAGTACGGACCTCGGGGTGACTTGGTACCCGACGCAAAAATCTGCTAGGTTTGAGTCTTCCTACTGCACTTCACACATATCAATGGCCTTGCAAACCATTGGTGATCTCTTTATTTCCTTATTTACTACATACCAGGGATTTTATACTTACAAAGGTTTTACATACTCACCTTCACATGAACTCGCTCAACTTTATGTTGACTTTTCAACTTACATGTATTTCAGGGAATTAGGGATCTGGCAAAGTATGCACTGT